>JAUMHL010000012.1:17958309-17988284 GCA_032362345.1 Sandelia bainsii | reverse complement strand
CAACTGAAGACATGTATCTTTTCATGAAAAACATGGTCATTCCTATGTGGGTCCAAACTTTTGACTGGTAGTGTACATATACCATATATCAAGGCATGGATGGATTACCAAATGAGAAAGAAAGGTCAGGGCCCTGCAGGGCCACAGCCTCTTAATGAATGAATGAGTGTTAATATTTATTATTTGAAAGTCACAACGGTTGTTAAAGATGCAGAATGACCACAAAGAGGTGCAAAACAATCCCATAGATACCAACGATGATCAATCACTCATTTGTAGTTGTGTTGTGTCTTTTTCAGACTGTGGATCCCATATAAGAGAGGAGGGGGGCTTTACTTGTCTGCTCCCAGGTGCCAATTTTCTCATCTATGGTTGCCTAGTGTCTTCTCTGGTAATGCTTTGGCAGGTCTGCACTGTGGCCATCTTTACCTGTTTTTCCAGTAAAAATGAAAGACGCCACTATAAGACAGAGGAACAAGGATAAAACTGTTGGGGACATCAGCCAAACATCAAACTTAACAAAAAGGAACTTCTTGGAAAAGGAAACAGAGAACTGGTCATAGAAGTCCTCCCAGCTGGTGACAGAAGAATTATTCTCACAATTAAGAAAAATTCCCAAACCCCTATCTGACAGATTGGAAACACTCCTCAGCAGTCGTGTGTGGATTGGTCAGTGACCACTGTCTTCATGAACAAAAATACAGCAGCCACGTTGTAAGATGCAAACCCTTCAGCTCCAAACTGATGATGGCCAGGTAACAGTTTGTGTTAAGTTAAAAGAGCCACCACATGTGTGGATAGATTAAACTAAGTTGAATTTAAACCAGTTGCCAATACATTAAAACCTTTTGCCTGTTTTCATGCATGGGCGCTCAGACCAATCTGTGGCTACGCAGCCCCATACAGAGCAAACGGTGATGCACTTATGCATGTTGATCATTGCCTGCGTTACATTTGTTAGCAGTTTGTGCTACAGAAGCTCTTCTTTGGGATCAGCCTAGACGTATTACCCCTTTCCCCATGAGCATCAGTGAGCTTTGGGCTCCCGTGACGCAGCTTCACTGTTGTGGCTGATCAGTGTATATCAGAGTGACAGAGGAGTATGTAAAGTATGAAGGAAAGAAGGAACAGCCCAACATCCAAATTATTCCATGTCATTTGTGAAACACAGTGATATCAGTGTTGCAATAATCCACATTATAATCAGTGTTAATACAATATTGAGATGGAGAGGGATCATTGTACTTGCATAATAAGTATGTCTTTTGACACCTTGCATTGTGATACTTTCACCTAAACAAGGTTTTTAATATGTCTTCCACCACTGTCTGTCTCATATAACATGTCACAGACGCCATGAATAACCAACCACAAAGACTTTCAGTGACTTCTCAGTGTTTTGAAACTTAAAGTAGTCAAATAAAAAAAGTGATTTATAAAGAACCCTAACCCCATAATGATTTTGAAGTTGGGAAATAATTAAAATGTAAGAAGATGTCACTTTTGGCTCTGCATTGTGAACGTTTCTCCCTATTTCAATTTTTTGACAAACTAAACAATCAATTGATGACAAGAGAAAATAATCAACAGGTTAATGAATAGTAAAAACTATCAATCTGTTGCAGCTGCAGTATTTAAAAATTATGTCAACCTCAATGAAGTAAAATCTGCTTATGCATTAATGCACGAGTAATAATAATCTAATGATGTAATATTTTGTTGTATATAACAATCATAACAATCAAGGGGCATTTTTGTGCACTTTCTCTGCATGCATGTACAATTTCTCTACTAACTGAATATTTGTACAGTAGTATTATTTCAGTAAATTGTATTAAAGAAAGACAGTAAATGTTGAATGAGTGCGTGGTTACTTCCACATTTTCATCATGTCTTTCTTGCCACTGTTACTGCAAATGTAGAAATCCATTTTTCTATTTCAGGCCTTTTTTGCTGTACTGCCATGACTGTGGGGTGCCATTCATTTTCATTCAATATTTAACTGTGAATTTGATTTAAAGAGGTCAGACTTGAGCATTGCTGACGCTATACTGATACACATTCAGACACTCCATGAGAACCTCTCAGGAGCCTTCTGCAACTGCCTCACTGCAGTGCTAAATCCTGCATATGCACAACATTAGCACAGTACTGCCTCATTATGCCTCATTTATATTTCTATCCATCCTCTGTCCCTGGCCTGCACTTATCTCCTGCCACACCAGCTACAGCTTAAACTCCACTCTTGTAAAGGTTATAGTTCCACTTCTGTCCAGAATCCTATTTTGGGGACAGGTTGAGACACTCAGACTATTCAAATGTCATTCCACCAGCAAACTCCGTTTAGCTTTAGAGGCAAAGATTTACATACAAACTCGTGTGCACTAATCGGCATAATCTGCTTGTAATTTGCATTGTGCTGTGAAAAATCGGGGGTTCATTTGTAAGTACGTCCCAACGACAAAACTGTGAAAATATTAGATATTACAGTTACTTTAAGTGAAAATACATCAAGCTGGACTGTGAGTAGCTAGCATGCGTGAGGTGTAAATAACATTCACGTTGTGGCAGAGTAAAATATGTCATTTATAAATGACCGGGGGGCTGTGAGACTCAATAAAACATTTTCAAATGAAAACAATATTTTTGGACAATGAAGTTCGGTGCTATGAACTTTCGGTCCACATTTCCGCTGTATGGGCATTTGCTGAGACTGACAGCTGCGACAGTCAATAGAAAGCCTCAAATTGGCGCTTCAACCAATAGCAACGCGGGGGAGGGTTGTTATCAAGTCGTAAACGGTTAGTAACAGGACAAGCAGGTAAGTAAGATTTTCTCTTGTTATTTTCTTAAAAATAACAAATGCACGGCTTGTCAGGAAAAAACACTCATTCGGCTAAACCTTCGACTGTTCAATTTGAGCAGGCTGGATTTTTTTAGTACACTTTTCTGGCAAACGTGCAAAAAACAGTAGTCATTGAGAAGTCAGGATGGGATCGGGAAGCAAACAAGCTAGCTAGCATTAGCTTAGCCTGCTAGCTTAGTTGTTATTGGTCAGGCTCTCGGCGTTAGCTCCCTACGTCGCTGTACTCCAGTCTCAAACATTAGCCTGGCTAACATTAGCTTCTCCACTAGCGTTTAGAGAAAGTACTGTTAATTCTATCACACTAATCACTGACAGTACATTCTTAGACACGATAGCCAACATAGAAGCCCCTTTCATAACTGACATTTAGATTTGTAAGCTCAGTGTCGACATTATGCAACATGTAAAACTTTTTCATTATAAATGTGCAATGATAGCGTTAGTGTAGGTATCGTTAGCTAGCTAGCGTTAGCTTGCCAGCTGCACGTAAAAACCCCTGTGATTCAAACCGCTGCCAAAACAGTTAGAAACTTCATTTACTGCGCCTGGTTGTGTCCCAAACTTTGGACATATTAATTATTTCATATTATTCGAAGACTCCAGCATTTAATGCACCACCAATTCATATTTTAATGTAATTTCAAATAAACTCTGTACTACAGTTAGCTATACTTGATACACAAATGGTCAGCAAACAAAATGAGGAAAAAGACAAAAGAATGCAATAAGACCAAAAAAAGAAGAAAAAAAAAAACACTATTAAATAAAAAATAACAGTTTTCTGTGTTATAGCTTTTAGTTTTTGGGAGATACTAGTGGTGACCATACACCAGTAAAGTTATCTTTTTTAATTGTATTTTTGCTGATCTCTTCCATTTTTAACACCTCTTTAACCTTTTCTCTCCACCGTTTTATATTTTGGGTAGTAACTGCTGCCTGATATTTTTAAGCCATTAAAAGTAAACTCATATCTCATACCATTTCAATTCCTAAAGGGATCCTCTTTCTTCTTTTCAGAATGATTTCCTTCTTAGTATCCTGACAAAACTGTAGCTATGGACAGATCCATAATATATGTGAAGGGTCTTTTTGCTGTGTAAAAACCCTTCAACACAAACCTGTATTTCAACAATTAACTATAACAGCAGGAGTTTTGAAGTACTAGTTTTTTAACCTTCCAGTAAAACTCACTCCAGTGTGCACTTTTTGTTAATTTACGATTATACAGACATGTTTCTCCCCCTTTATTATATTTATAATATATTATGACAGCGTTTAATTCCAGTTCCCATCTTCCTTTATCCTTTAAATCTTTAAGTTATTTAAAAAAAATATTATTATTACATTACATTGTTAGTACATTCCTGTTTAAGTATAATTCAACTCATGTTTGTCTTTTTATTTGTGTTGTTTTTAGCCGTCATGTTATTTCCAAGTGTGGGGAGCGGCGTTATGGCACCTTGGATTATTCAATGGAGTATATCAACAATGAATTTAAAGGTATTACTAAATTCTATTAATTATTTTTATTTAGTTTTTTTGTTTTTTAATTTTTGGATCATTCTGCCTGAGGGCGACAGTCTCTGACAGTCTTCACCTGTGCTCAGTGGCTCTGGGTAGCAAAAAGCAATAAGACGATATGATGGATACACGTGGCCGGAATGAGTTTCCTTTTTCAGATTCCTGGGTTCATCTCAAAAGGAACAGATGTTCTTTTTCTTGGAAAGGATTTATTTCAAGAGTGGAGTTAAAAGTATTCCTAAATTCTAGTTTTTCTTTTTCTTTTTTGTACACCTGTGTGAGTTTGAGGGCAAAGCTCTCAACCAGTCCTCACCACCTGTGATTAGTGGATCTGACTAATGACCAAAAACAGGATACTGCCGTATTTGGATGCATAGGCTCACCCTAGAAGAAACCACTGCTCTTGTTCTTGGGAAGGCTCCACACAAGGTGCTAGTGGTTAGGAAACCCGCTGGACGCATCTCCATGGAGGTATTTCAGACGCAGAGGAGACCAAACATGCTAGATGGATTACATATCCTAGAAAGTGAGGTGACACATCTGAATCTCCCAGGAGGGGCTTGAAGGATGTGGCTTGGCATCTAGAAGTTTAGGCAACTTTGCATAGCCTGTTGCCACTGTGCCACAGGGCAGGATAAGAAAGCGGATGGATGTTTTTACCAGTTACTCATAGAGCTGACACTGATCAACACAACTCATTGGATAACTATCAAAAACGTCAGCAACTTAATCCTAGAATTTGTATAGACGTTTATGTACATACAGTTTTGGCTTAATTTTCAAACAGACGGATACGCAGTTATTCCTCTCTCTCTCTCATATGCCCACACATTGATAATTACATTATTGTTATACATGCTAATCTAATGATGCACAGAGGCAGGCAGGTAATGCGGAAAACAAGTGGTGGCATTTGCATTACTTAACAGTAAAAAGTGAGAGTCACAGGCATTGGCTGATTAGAGGTATTAATCCAATCTAAAGTGACACTACTTATGTAACATTTCTGGAAAACACCAGGCCTAAATTAATCACTTATGTCATTCCTGTAAACATTTATGTGATATTACTCACGCAATGACCCAACATTGTAAACGTCTAATGTACACAAGTGTTTTCTGGGAAAATGTTCTAGTGCGCAGGAAGGGATGAACAGTTGTTTGTTTTAAAGTCACAGAGCATAAACTTGATCAGCACGAAGAACAGCAGTCGCAACACGAAAAGGTTAATTACACAGACATTTAAACTCCCTAGTGTAAAAAATGAAGATGAGAGATGTCTGCACTGTACATGCCAAATCAGTCTTTGTGAGAAGAAAAACAAAACAGTATTGTTAACACATACAAAATGTTATGTTTAATTCAAATAATACAGGTTAGTTACAAAAAATAACAAAGTTCAGGAGGTTTTCAGTGTCACATGTAATTCTGATCATTGCAGAACTTAAAAAAAGCACTCTCGTCGTGTGTCTTAATTTTGAGTTACAAGCTGCAACATTTAAAGGGATTAATTCTCTTATCAGCCAGTGCACACAAAACACAGTAACTAAGTGCTAGTACAAATCTTTATTTATACACAAGTCTGATTTATTAGTCACAAGACCAGGGGGTGGACAGAAGTAAAACAATACCCATCCAGTGTAATACAATCCAATACAATATGCCTGCTTGAAGTTTTATATTTATAAATCTGGGACTGGGTATTAAAATAGTTCTGTAGGCATCTAAATGACCACATGTGCAGTCTTGTGTACTTATTATTTCAGTTTAAAATCTGAATTTCAATTCATGGCAGTTCATGTTTAGACAATATTTAGCACTTCAAACATTAGCACCTTTTGTTAAATAAAAAAAAAAAGGAAAAACATGCTACTATCAAATGTTTAAAACAGTACCAGGACGTATTTAGTTGTCAAACTATGACACAGAGTAAACAAAAACTTTAAAGACTGAACATATTAAATTGCATTATGTTTAATGCATTTGCTTCCATGTGCACCGCTCTAAGTTTTGTTTTACACAGCATAGGGTGTTGCATGACATTTGGGGCCAAGGATGCTTTTATAACACTCATGTGGAGAAGAGCGCCTTCAAGTGGCCACTGGCTGCACCTTCACAAAGGCTGCAGTAGTGGTGGGCGATGTACTTCCTGTGTAAACTGACACAGCCGAAAAGGCAGTTTCAACTGAGCTCTGCCTTTCTCCAAGTGGTGACACCCTCTCTCGTAATGGTAAACAGAAACAGAAAGCTTAATATGTCGCCCCTGGTATTTATTATTATTTTTATTGTTATTATTTAGCAGTTTGGAGCTGGGTTTCTGCAGTGTTTACCAAATTAAACGTTAAAACTTCTTTTTATATCACAGAGAATCAATTTTATTATCTTTCTCAGTGATATTGGTTAATGTTGATCAAACACAGAGCGACTTAAACGATATAAGATATTTACCGTAAATATAGTCAGAGTCATAAATACAGCGTATCTGTAGGGTTTAAAGTGTTAAAAAGAACTGCATTTCTCATCAACACCTTACAATATATTAAAACCTCTTAAATTTGATTTCTTAAACATTGTCCAGCTATGTAATTTATTGTCGTATATTAAAAGTTTTCATTCAGCTGCTAAAATGAGCAAATATTGAGTATATTTACTTGAAAGACCACAACAACAATTATTTGATTATAAAAATCATTGCAGATTATTTTTCTTTTCATACACTAATCAATTAAATCCATTGCTGGATTAATCTGAGTGTATCCCTATGAGTTGTATCCCTATTTACTCCCTCTTTATAGTTTAATTATTTCTCCAAATCAAACAATTTTGATAATTAGTTGTCTTTTTTAAGCAGTTATTGTTACCACCTTATATATAATGTATATTTGCAGATTTCTCACTTTTCTGTGATAGTAAAATCAACATGTTTGTATTTATGACTGTTGGTTAGACAACAAAATCAAGCTAAATAAGGAATAATGATTCAGGAAGTACACTGAACAATTAATTTATTATTAAAGAAAATAATTTTCAGTCCTATTTCTAATGAAAATAATTGGCTGCTTTCTTAACAGTACTTCTATACTTAAGAAAACGACGATACCCAGGCTTTTGTGTGTGTTAATTACTTGACACACTGAAAAATTGAAGCAATTTGAAAAAGACAAGACAAACAAACAGCAACAGTATAAAATATAAGAGTACAGGTCTTAAAACTAGTTTTTAACACCAAGTACCTCTATAAGACGACCATGTGACCATATTGTAGTTCACACTGTAAATTTGTAATTATGCAAATAATGGAGACCTGAATGATATGTAGTGCAGCCTTGATTATATAAATGGTATTTAAAGTTTATACTGAAGGAAATATGATATGATCACACATTACTGCAAGTCATATTGTTCCTACTGGTTCCATACTCCAGACAGTATGGGTAATGGTAGAAAGCAAGTAAGTTCAATTTTGAGGTGCTTTCACTCCACTAATGTGTATATAAATACTTTTTACTCCACCATATTACCTGACAGCTTCAGTTACTTTGCAGATGCTGATTCTCAATACAAAATATAACCAACTAATAACTATTATTATAGATAAACTATAATCAGCACATAAAGTGGTAAAAATTAGCTCCACCTTTAGCAACTGCAATATTAAAGTAGCGTTTAATCATAATATTTATATTACAAAATGAGCCACTCTGCATAATAAGTATTACTTTAACTACTATAAGTATATTATGATGCTGATGCGTTTTACTTAAGTAAACTTACCAATGCATTATAATTACTTGTAATGGAGTATTACTGCACTCAACTAATGCTACTTTTACTTAAGTATAATATCTAAATAGATCTTAAAATGTCCTAAATTTAATTTGGCGAACTCTGTCAGCCCGTGTTCTCCCAGAAACCCTGTAAATACCGATATTTCCAGTGTAACCAGCAGCAGCAGCTTGTATGACCAGTGCAGAAGGGGGCATTGCGCTGTCTTTTTTGGAAGACAATGCCCTCCTGTGGTATCTTCTTTTGAGCTTTTATGTCGTTTCTTATCTGCCCTTTACTCTAGTGGTGACTATGAGAAATGTCTCCCGCCTACCAGCAAGTAACACACACACACACACACACGCACGCACGCACACACGCAGCACTTCTATGTTTGTCAGACTCAAATCCGAGGGAGAGGAGCTAGCCGCCATTTTCTCAGCGTCTCTCCCTAAAACGAGAGAAAAGGGCTCTCGACAAACTGCCATCCGGATTACCTTTCGCTTACTGAGAATCGGATTTTTTGGTGACGGATTGCCGCGAAAGCGCCCACATTTGAAGTAATTTGGACTTCAAAGGACAGTTTCACGGCCTTGCCTTATATTCGCCGTAGCGGCGAGCCGAGCCGAGCTAGCTGGCGAGCAAGGTGTAGATCGTTGATTCGCCCATTGCCTGAATCCGGAACGGACCCGGGCGGCTCGCTAAAACCGGGCCCCGTTCAGCGATCCGGCTGCATTTTTGGATTAATTAATGGCAGAGTGATCGAATCGAGGCGCGTTTTTTGTGTTAACACCCTTGGTTTTTTTCCACCAAAAACTGCAGGGGATTGTTGCCGAAATTCCCTCGGATAGTGCAACCTCGTCACGTGGTAGGTTCCTCCTTTTTCTTTGTTAGCGAGCTAGGCTGGCGGGTACGGTCTACTCCCAACTTCTTAGCTTTTGACATATCTGCATTAACCTTATGTGCTACTTCTGAACCCACAAGCTGCTGTGCTCCGGCAGAACAAAGGACGGTCGCCATAGATTACAACAACAGGCTGCCGCTGTTTGTTTCCTTAGTCTAATTGCAATGCACACCATGTCTGCGCTGTGCAGCGGGTCTCGCAGCGTTGTGTAAAACAAGTTGAGATCCGTAACGAGTTAAGGTGTCAAGTTATTGTGGACAAGCATATTTAAGTGTGTGTGATGTTTCACGACCTGGATTCAACTTAGACGTTAGTGCACGCGTTACTGTGGCTTTTTAACTACATAAGGTTGCATATTGCTCTGGGCGTCATTGACATAAACTATCGCCGAGAGGAGCGTAGGTTGCGTAGTCGGCGACTAAAATGTTTACTTGCCTAACGAGGCTTGCGTAAATCAGAAAGGCGGCTTCTGCAAAAAAACAGCAACTGAGAATAGAAATGGGCATCTCAAACGAAATCTACAAATTGGTCTATAATGTGATTAGGTAGCGTTTCACTGCAGCTGGCTAGCTTGCGAGCAGGTTGTGTTTCTTGCATCAGCAGCTTTCCTGAGCTAACGTTAGCCACAAGCGAAGCGCATTAATTGCACGCAGTGTATATAAAGTGACAGGGTTTAGAGAGATAATTATCTTTCTGTTGATCTGGTGATCGCTTGCTGCTTTTCTCTTTTTTTTAGTGGCACGACTCAGTGAAACAAACACTGATCCTATGTATAGATTTCCGCTACAGGAGCTATTGAGAATAATGGAATAACGTTATTACACCTGCACACCCCGGACTGAAGCACCAGGTTCTCTTTTATATGTTCAAATGTTCATGTAAACACCAGGAAGACATTTTGGTGATTACGTTGTGCTTGGCTAATGTTGGACGTGGACGTTTTTTTGTCGCACCTCTTGTCAGCCAGTTTACATCCACACTGTTGTTGTAATGCGTGCAAATTACAGTTTACCGAGTTTAGCTATTTAATTTCCTCGCTTGCATGAACACGCTCCGTGTGTTTAAAGCGGAATGGGCGGTTTTAGGTAGATGATTGCATTGCATAATCTGCTTCGGAAATACCAACATGGCGTAGTGCGCGCTGACTAGAAACTGCGGTGAAATACTGAGCCCCCATTCATCTGACCCTGCAGACGATACGCGGGGGTGCAGCTCGCTTTTATCCGTTTTATTTGAAGGGAGGCCTTTAAGAAGTTGTGAGATATACAGGCAGTACGTGTGAACCATAATTTAACCTCTGAATCAACACGTTATAACACAAGTGACGTCCCTTTTGAACATTTAATCTATATAGAATAATTTTGCTGGCATTAGTCTTTGGGAAATTGGGAAGGTTTAATAGGTTCAGCTGAATTTGACACAGGAACCTAGTCGGGATGACATCATGTGCTTTGGACTAATGCTAGGGCCTAAATCCACCTACTTACACTGCCTGTGTGGAACCCTGCTGCACACAGACTTGCCAGGGCTCATGTAGGGCAGTGGGGTTTAGACAGTTTGCATTGGTTTTTCCAGTTTGTTGCTTCATCAGAAAATAATTTCAAAGCATTATTCCTCAAAAAGGGACCCTCTAAGAAAAAAAATGCTTGTTCATATATGCATGGGTGTAGGTGGACATTATTTATTCGCCTGGGATTTAGCTCAGATGCTTGCTGGTATTCCATTTATGTTGTTAGCATCCCACTTTCCAAGGTCAGTGCATATCGTTAATGTTTCTGTATTCATTCAGATCTTAGCGGAGGTACTCTGTAGACAAATGCATTATTGTGATTACAGTGAATCAAATTACATTTTCTGGATTTTGGTGAGAGCTGAGTGAATGGTCAGAAAGATAAAGAGTATATTTGATCATCTCAGACGTTCCTTTAATTCATGTGTTTTTCTCCTGTTGCTTTGAAGGATCATTTTTAGCAACGCTTGAAGCAAGCAGGTCAATGAAATGTCAGTGAGTCACCAGTTCATTTGATTAGGCTTTCAACTAGATGGGTTGTAGACATTTGAGATTTGTCCATTACTTAGCAGGTTCAATGCGTTAAGCAGTGGTATTTACATTCGATATATTTTGTGCCAAATGTTTAGGAAATGCTACTTTTATTTGGGTGGCAGTTGGTAATTTTCCACTTACTGCAAAGACTTACAGAACCTGTAGTGCAGGTATTTTGTCTGTATGTATTGTTATGTATATGTACAGCCTGCTTTCATGTTTCTCTCCATTTAAGAAATATTAAAGAAGAATAGGTAATAGGTAAATTGTTTTTTGTTGTTTTTTGTTCACTGGAGTCAAAGGAAGTTCTTGAGTTCACATGCCTGTATTTTATTTACGGTTGTTCTTTAATATATTTTTAGGTTAGCAATTTAGTTTTTGTTCCTTATTGCACTGTGTTTTGAATAACTGTTCACTAATTAATTTAAATATAAGTTGTAGAGCATATTCTCATTATTAAATCCAAAACATTTGAACATGGTCTGGGTAGTGTCTGTTTATGTTTGTTTATATTATGTAGTTGTGGGTCCCTTGCTGTACAAGGCTGTAAATGCAACCCGTGAGTTGTTGATAGGACAACACTCTCCCACATCGACTAGGATAAAAAGTAGATGATGTAAGTTTTTATTGTATTTTTGAGTTCAGGTGTTTTTAGACTGCTGTTTAACTTTATTTTTTCTCTCCTTTCTGTTTTTGTTTCCTCTTTCTGTGTCCAGGCTGTCCTCAGGTGGGGCAGTAAGCGGGTGGTGTGGAGCAGGCCGCGGTGCCCGTCCCTCTGCACTGCATGGCTGCGATGGCGCCCGCTCTCACCGACGCCTCAGCCGAAGCTCACCACATCCGCTTCAAATTGGCTGCCCCATCCTCAAGTCTCTCACCGGCCAGTGCAGAGAACAACAGTAACGCCAGCAACATCCTTATCCACAGCAGCGGCCCCGCTAAGTGCAAGGCTGCCTCTGAAGAGTGTCCCCTTGACTTTTGTGGCAGTGACCAAGAACAGCAGCAACAGCAACCCCAATCCGACTCTGTGGCCCAGGCCCAGGCCCTGGGCAAGCTCCAGCCACTGGTGGCTTCTTACCTATGCTCTGATGTGACATCTGTCCCTTCAACTAAAGAGTCAATCAAGCTGCAAGGAGTGCTCATCAAACAGTCTGTGTTGAAAAGCCACAGAATACTGCCCAGCACCCTGCTCAACGGCGGAGGAGACTTCGTGTTGAGGAAGAGGCAGGCTATAGAACTCTCTAGCGGCCAGCTCAAAAGCCTCATGAGTGGCAGCACTAACGGAGGTGGCCAGCCCATGGCACCTGTCAATGGCCTGGCCAAGAAGCTGGCTACTATGTCTGGTTCTGGCTGTGTGGTGGCAGTGAATGGGGATAAGCCTTCTGCCACCACAGACTCTCAGTCCCATAACCTGCACTTAGACTCTGAGACCTTGACAGCTACCTTATCAGGGCATATCCCGGTGAAAGGAACCCTTAAACAGAAGCATTCCCCTGGGGTTTCTCAAAATTCAGATGTAAAAAATCTAGAACCGCCTGTGCTTCAGTCTGCTGCACTTTCCCCCTTTACCCATGACAGCCCTAACCCCACTGAACAGATGAGTTTTGAGCATGCTGATTCCCACACGCCCAGTCAGCCACAGGGTTCAAATAAGGAGAAACCAGGTAGCAGCCAGCAGGGCTCCCCGTCTTGCACACCTGCACCACAGCCTCCTCTACCCTGTAGTTCTTCCTCGGACTCCCTTGACGCTCATGTTAGGGAGCGCACCCTTCTCAACAGCAGCCGCCAAGCTGAGATTGAAAGCCGGCTACGGCGTCTGCGCAAACGTCTTCAGGTGGTACAGGCCAAGCAGGTGGAGAGGCATGTTCAGCAGCAGTTGGGTGGGTTCTTGGACTCGGCTCTCAGCCGGCTACTGTCTGGTAACCGCAAATCAGACACGGCAACTCCCACAGCTACATGGAGGACTGGGCGCCACTCTTCCTCAAACAACAGAGACAGCCTTGGTCGCTTCCTGAAAAGTGGGTCCATGCCCTTGGAACTGGAGAGGCTATATCTGAGCGGCACAGCTAACCTTCATTCAGCAGAAAGCGCCTTTGACTCAGATGTAACAGAAAGTAGCTCTGGTGGGGACTCTGACCTGGAGGAGGAGGAGCTTTCCAGAGTGGACATTGAGCAGCGACATGTCAAAATGTAAGTAAAAGTGTCACCCACTGAAAGCTTATTTAAAGCTATGCATAAGAACTTGATACTGCAGAATTCACTGCTAAAACTCAGGGTGGATGTTGAAAGCAGCATTTGTGCAAAAAGTGTTTTAGGAAACCTCCACTATAGGGTTCATTAAGAGTTTACTATAATGATCTGTTACGCTTACCTTGTTCCCAAGTAACTCATATCATTTCCAAAAATGTCCACAGTGCTTGGAGCACAAAGTCTCTGTATCTCAAGGCTCTGCTACATGCAGCTCAGGCCTAGCAGGTGCTAGTGACAATTATAACTACCTGGTGTGCCTCAGTAGAGGTTGGGCCGAACTCTAGGGAGGGGTAGAGATACCAGTTGCACAAAGAGCATGTGTACTCATTTCGAGAGAAGGGGGGTATCATTCTGTGGAAAATATGCAGGCTCGAATGGACTGAAAGTAAAAATGCTCTCTCCTCGTCGCACAGCACTTCCTCCTGAGAGGGCCAAGGCTGAAACCGAATGTTCTGTTTATCTGCAGCGCGAACACGTCAGCGCCCACAAAGCCTGTGAATGTTTTGATTTAAACTGAAACTAAGAGGAAACCTAGAGTTGAGGGTGGTGGTGGTGGTTTTGCAGAAGGTGTGGGTTTTATGTTTTTATACGATTGAGCAAATGTATTCCATGGGAAGTTCACATCAGAGTACATTTCTGCATCACTAGTGTTTGGAAGAAGGCGAAAATGCAGCAGGTGGACCAGCAGCATTAATGGACTTACTGACCTGTGTAGGATTGGGTAGATTATTAACAAAGTAGCTAAGAACACAGATTTTTATTATCCTTTTCTGTGTTGACTTTAGCCCTTTGACCTAAATATCTTCATAACAGGAAACCTGTGTGTTCATTGCATGTCTTAAAGGTGAAAAAAGTGATTGTTTGGTATCTTTAACAAGATATTAGACCAGTCTTTGCACTCATCATATCATATCATTTTTAAGGAGAAGGGACAGTGAGCTTAATCTGTGGCCTGTAACTAGATCAGTGAGAGGTATTGATAAGTGATAATGAATAGTTTATGTAAACAAAGAAAGTATTTTGTATTTGGATATAGGCTGTAATGTAATCAAAGATTAATTAATTAATTATCAAAGAAAGTAAGGGTGGATCTTCAGTGAGGATGTTTTTTTTTAACCCTGAAAATTGGGCATAATGTTTCAACATTAAAAAGATATGTAAAGTTAATAGGGCATCATACTACCATACTACCATGGCTTGAGATTGTGGTTAGTAATTTTCCAGAACTGTTAAAATTTTGTTTGCTATGTGTGTTGTTGTATTCTTTAGTCATAAATAAAAACATTTCAGGTGAAAAAATAGGATAGCTGTGTTTAGGTAAAGGCTGCACCCTAGCAGATTTACTGTAATGAAAGTAGTCTGTCTTATTTTGGCCATGTAATGTAGCTTTTATCTTCATATCTAGATACAAGACCTTTTATTACTGAGGATCTTTTGATCCAGTATTTTAAATGACAGGACCAGGTGTACAATTATTCAACTCTAAGTAAATGATGAATGACAGTATGTGAAATATCCGTCCCCATTCTTTATTATTGCCTTATAATAATACTTTGTAATGAAAGTGAAAAGAGGTGCCTATCTAGAGGGCTTTGGAAAAAGAGAGCTTTGGAAGTTGCTTTCCACAATGAGTAAACCTGAATACTGTGGAGTATTTATTCAGAGAAGGTCAGCTATCTTAGGGTTGTAGAGCTAGAAATAATAAATAGATTTTTGTGAACAAATATGAGATGACAAAAATGTGAGACTAAGGTTAGGTTAAGGCTGTTAGTGAAAGTAGTTGATTTATTTAAAGTATTTTTTTTATTTTAACTCTCATAGCACCGCTTCCACACAGCATGTGCACACACGTTCTCAAGCAGTTTTGTACATGTAGAGTAATTGTGTTTCAGTTCTCTCATTATATTCATGCTTTGGTTTAGAGCTAGGGACTCTGGGTGTTTGCAATTAATGCAAAATGCATTAAATGTAATACAGATGTAGTTAGTGATGTAATACAGTATCTCTTTATTATCAGTTCTTTATCAAACCACACAAAAGTAACAGTAGGCTTCGAGTCCATTTTATAATGGATGTAGTTGACTAAAATGACTGATTAACCAGTAACTTGGATCTTTAGATGATGACCCACATAACAGCCTATTGAAGCAAATATTGAGACGTTGCCTTCCCTCGAGGAGCTGTTAAACAAAGCTGTTTTTCACCAATAAAAATGACCCAAACCTGAGAGCAGCCATGTTTTGCAAAGACAGGAAAGTGCTGTTGGCCTGTATCTTTTTGTTACATAATGCAGTAAAATTATGCAATTTGAGTTTAGAGAGTTACATTAATTTTCTCAGATGCTCTTGAATAAGACATGTTTGAGAGTTTTTTGTGCTGCTGTCAAAAGCACCCATTATTTATAGGTTTATGAATGTTTGCCAATTGTTAGCGCGCGGAAGCCTAATAATTCTGAGTGAAAGCTGCCTTCGAAATTTAAAACTGTTCTTCTGTACGGCCATCATAAGCAGCTGGAAGATGCACTTTGCGTAATCACCCAACCCACAACAAGTTAAAAACGAGTTTTCAGCTCCCAACCCCATAGAGAAACCTTACCTCATTGTGAACATGTTAGTCTTTCAGGAATTAGGCTGTGCGTGTGTAAAACCATAATGCCACATTCTCACAACTGACATTTGGTCTCGGTTACCAATTAATGGTTTACAGTGCTACACCAGTCAACACTACAGACAATGTAATGTCGTCTTCAGGCAGCAGCACCTCAATTATTTAACGTCAGCTGAGTTGACAGCAGTGTGGAAAATAACCTATTCAGGCTGCTTGTTTGGATACAGCGCGTTGCTTACAACTAATCCTGTCGTCCCTGTCTATACTGTAGACGTGGTTTCCCGTATCTTAGAGGATTGGGGGAGAGCCAACATCTGTTGCTCTGCTTATGCAGCAGGCCTTTCTGCTCTACCCAATGTGCCTTTCTGTGAATGCAAGGTCCACAATGGCCTTTAGCAGGGTGTGGGTGCTGCTAGCTTCAGAAATAAAGGTTAATACAAGTCTCCTTTTATGCCAGCTGCAAAATGATGTAGACAGTAGATAGAATTAGATATTAACTGAGATTAGGCTTGTTCTTTAGGCATGTTACTTAGAGCATGGGCTTCTCTGTGTCGATACAAGAGTGGGCATAGTTTCTTGTTTCTGAGTCAACAATAATGCTCATCCGGAAATCTCAAATCTTACATAATGACTCACAGAACAATGAAAATGCTATCTAAAGCTCACCAAAATATATGAAGTTATGCAGGCTTTCTTTCTGCACCACAGTAAAACTACAGCTAGTGGATCCAGTGTATGCATTGCTTGTATGATCTTTATGCAGTGAGGCAGTTAAAATGCCTGTCTGCTGCTCGTGAATTAGGGTAACTAGGTTGGGTGAGACTACAGCGTGCCTTTCATGCTTATGGCTCAGCATTACTCTGCAGTTTGAGTAGCTTAGCTTTGTTTTATCTCTTTTTATTGCAGTGTGTATTTCCGTACATATGCGAGCGCCTGTATAGGTTTCTGTCTTGTTTGACACATCTGGATGTGTTTAGCTCGACCCAAGTTCCCCATCACAAACCCACTGGCGTTACATAACCCCCGTCTTTTATGTAATGACTGCTGCAGCTCTCCGGCTGATTTTGCCCGCTTTATTTTTTCCTGCCCCACACCCTGTCAGTCTTCCTCGTTCACAATCCCGGCTCCCGGGCCGTTTCTTCCTGTACAGGATGAATTTAACCAGCTGTCCTGTGAAACTCCAGTTAGCAATTCTGGCCAAACATCATAAACCAGATCCACACATTTCTGACTCTGGAATGATATCTTTCAGCTTTTCAGTGTGCTTTGAAAATCCTTGCCTCTGGAGAACAAAGATATTAAAAAGACAGCTGCTGCTTTGATTTTTCCTTGTTCTCGTAACCAAGCATGAATGATGACTGAATGGTTTGTGAAGCATATTTGCAAATTTGTTTTACTTTGTTTTATACAGGAAGCCAAAATCTCTGCATTTGTTTTGCTTTACCTCATCTCTTATCCATCATTACTCCTAAAACAAAGTTTTTTCCCTCATAATCTTCTCTCATAAATCTTATTTAATCCTGTGTTTGAATGGTCTGCAGATAACTTTTTGCAGTGTGCCGTGCTGAACTGTTGTGGCAGGAAGGTTTGAAGAGCTATCCTGACCGCTTTGGAGACAATTACCCTCTCTTTATTGCCAGCATGAGCGAAATGTGTGAATTGAATGACTAGCACACCGTGCTGAGACAAGAAAGGGGGACAGATGAAAGCTGAACTTCCAGCTGGAACTCAAAACTGCCTGTATTATATTTTTGTGCAGAGAAGTGTCGGAGGAGACAGCTGAGCAGAGGTGATGTTCACACCCGAGACTGTCATGGACACAAAGTTGGGTGACTGTGTTTTTTGCACATTTTAGAGCCACCTCAATTCTTTGATTTTAATGTAGTCATTGATATTTATTGTGGTGCTTTTGTCTAAAATATGTTTCTGGCATTGTTGAGTGTAGATATTACAGCTTTTCCTGCATGATCTTTTTACAATTATAATTTAGTTTTCAGTATATATGTGTTTAGAAATTTAGCCTGATGTGGTAGTTCATCAGGAAACAGGAAAAACTGTGTAGTAGGGCTTAAAGAGATGTTTAATGATGCTACACACCTTGTGAGGCTTGGCTGCTCCCATTTAATAACTGAAATAGTATATTCTAATAAAACTGTTGCTTATACAACATAGTGGTAATTAAATTGCTGTGCAGTCAGGGTTAACTTGTAATGTAGTGTTAGGCACAGTATTATGTTTGTACTTGTTTCTGAGTACTTTCACCATTTCATACAGGAGTCTTGCATGTATACACTCTTAAGTGGCAGTGCAGATTAGTTACTTGGCTGTTGTATATAAATTGTAGAGCATAATTATACAGCTTTTTATAAGCTTTAACCAAAATAGAAAATTAAGTCTCCTTCTACAAGCCAATTGTGTTTCCATATGGAAAGGAAGTACACCCCCCTTCAGTTTTAGTAGAGGAGGGACGAAAGGAGACAATTAACTGAGTGCAAATTTAACCAAAGATGATCAAATTATTGACAAATGTGCACAGGCTATTGATAGAAATATGATTTTGTGCATTGAAGCACAGTATGACAATAACAGACTTGCAGCATGTCAAATAATAGATTCTCACACACGTGTCCTCTGTCTTCGTGGTAAATTTCCAGTGGAAGGCAGGTATCAGGTGTAGATGGATCGGCCGGCTCAGCGGCCTGCTCTCAGTCCTGCAGGGGGCGGATGGTTCTTGGCGCAGAGCGTGGCCACGTTTTTGAGCGGTCATGTTGGTTTTTGGAAGGGTCAGAATGGTAGAAGTGTGCCCAGCACCGTACAACATATGTGCTGCATCCAGAGAAGCACCACAATGGGGAATGTGCTGACAGCCAGAAAACCGCGACTGTAGTGATTGCCGCTGGTGCTTTGTGTGTGGGAGTAGGGGGGAGGAAAATATGTCCTGGTTAGGGGGGATGGAGATCCTAGTGTCTGGAGGATGGGTTTCTCAATGCTTCCGACTGACTGACCCCTCCTCCTCATCCTCCTGTGTCACTGATGAATAAGATTGGACTCGGTGCTTTACGGAAATATAGTTTTAGTTTTTCCTGCAGCTGTGTCAGTCAGTTATTATGATATAGTCCAAGGACTGCTGTACTGGATCCAAGGTGCTATGTTCTCATTCAGCCTAAATTTTCCATCTCTTCTTGACTAGGCCTCAGTGCCCCCTTTGTTTGACCATACATAGGCCAGTGCTGAGATGTTGACAGTCTCTGCAGTCTTCCTTCTTGTAGAGATCTCCTTGAACATTTTCCACTTCAACCTGAGGGACTTTACACCTGGTCCATCCTCGCTCTAGTAGATCTGTTGTCCAACCACCACTCAGTGAATCATGGCATACTGGGCTAAGAGTGATTTGTGCAGGAGATGGTGCGACACACTTTGAGCCACCAGTGTTGTTTAGGGATCTCTACGGGGACTCGGGAATGCAAATGAATTGCCAGTACATTGATCGGATGCACCAGCGATGGGCGTGTTCACGAGTGTTGCAGTGTTTTCGCGAAAGTTCACCACTCTGTGTGTAAGAACAGTACATGTTTGTTTATCTGTGCAGAACAGGACTGAGTGTTGAACAGCAGTAGGAAATGTTAGCAGGAAACACTGCAGCTTTAATTGCAGCAGTGTCCTTGGTACCGTGTTGCAGAGGATGAGCTATAGATGGTTATATGTTGCAGCTCAGTAAAGGAAGAAATCAAGACATCTTTCATTGCAGTGATTGGTGGCTGATGTCTGCGTCGAAGCCACAGTAACTCTCCTTCCACTCAGCTCCACAATAAGATAGGATTCCTGGTTGGATTATTGGTGATCCCAGTGTCTGCTTCACTCTTCCCTGACTGAGCCCCTCCCGCTCCACCACCCTGTGGCCTGTAGATTGCTTTTAAAGCCCGTCTGTTCCCCTCCAGGCTGCCAGAGCTTCCCAGTCCTTGATGTCCCTCTATTAGCACCCTCTTCCTTCTTCTTCCATCTCCCATCCCACTCTCAGCACTACCCTTTCTCAACTTCCTCCACCCTGGTGGACCTCTGAAAATTGAAAACAGTTATGGGTGTGGGGAGGAGAAAGCACAGAGAAGTGCAAGATCTATCTTTGCCTGCCATCTGAGTCATTATTTTCATTGTTCAGCCACGGTCACTGCGGCCTGTATTTTGACGAAACGGCGCCCTCTGTGGTCACTGCAGCACATTGCAAGAGCAGACATTTTCCTCTCATGTCTGCCTTTGAAATGCCCATTCTGTGTGTCATACTGGTAAAATGGAGTACTATGCTCTCAGTTGGTATTCATTCTTTGACATGGAATAAAGCACTGAAATGGAAATATCCTTTTTCATATGTCTCCCACACTAATAATGCATGCCAGATCATAGTGTTTTTTGATTAGAAAGCTTTTACAGGGTGTCAGCAGTTGCCATTCCTAAGAGCTTTGTATAATGATGATTCACTGACCTCTGCAGTCTGACAGGGGAAATGCTTGGAGTCCCACTACATTATGCACTCTAAATGATCAGTTTTAGTGTCTCAGTGCATTTTCTCAGTGTTTCAATGTGTTTTCAGTTTATTCTATTTAATAAATTTAAGTCAACGATGAGCTAACACTGGGGGGAAAAACAAAACCTAATTCTTGAAAGGCTGAAAACTACATTGTTTACAGAAACACAACACTTTATTGATTTTTGAATTTTGTGCAGTTTTACAAAATAGTTGATCATTTTTCTTACTTGCTGACTAATTGGCTGATAGTTGCAGTTCTGTTTGTAATGTTTAAATTATCAGGCACCATTTCATCCAGAATCTCATACTCGCACCCTCTTTCGACCCTAGATGGAAACGGGCGGAGAGCCGCTACACCATGGAGAGAGCTGCTATCATCAGCCACTGGAACTGGCTCCAGGCCCACATCTCGGACTTGGAGTACCGTATCCGACAGCAGACAGACATCTACAGACAGATCCGCGCCAGCAAGGTCAGTCACTCACTGTTGTTGTTGTTTTTGTTGTTGTTGTTATATGTTGAGTGAAATTTAGCTGTGTCCCTGACACGTTGGCTCATGTGCACAAAGCTGCTTATCAATTCTATCCGTGCTCACAAGAATAGAAAACTTTAGGTGTTTCTGCTGAAGTTATTTGATAAAAAAGTTGCTGCGGTGCTCTGGTTCACTACATCTGTGGGAGTATTTAAGGGTATTTAAGCTAATTTTTGAGTCTAACACTTGGGTTTTGATTTTACAGGGCTCAGTGGAGTTAGGAGGTGTTGCCCCCAGCGCTGTGCCTGCAAGTGGGACAGAAGTAAAGTCAGAGCCTGTAAACACTCAGGTACGCACAGGAGTGTGTTTTCCTGTACAGCTGACTACTCTGTATTGTCTCTTAGGGCTTAAATTGTAAATCAAATTAACATCCAGTGCATCAAGAAGTTAGAAACAATTTAATGCTGTTATTAATTCAGTGTATTGTATAGTATTTAGCATTTTGTGCTACATCCTAGTCAGTGTGACCAGGATGTTTTTATGATTATTGCTTCAAAAAGGAAATGTCTTTTTTTGTCCAGTGATACATTATGTTAATGATTAGAAACTGCAAGAGCACTGGAGGCAAAAAACTAGTTTAAAGAACTCGCAGTTAATGCTAATGTGTAATAAATTACATTAAGGGGCAAAAATGCCTGAAAGCCTGAAATACTTCGTATGAAAGTACATTCAGATGTTGTTTGAATATTTAAGCCTATTCAAGTTAATTTGCCATTTAATTAATACAGTGTGAAAACCATTAATAATAATAAACAGCCAGCTTTCACTTGGTAGTTTTAAATGTGAGCTGCTTACTGTCCATTCACTTACGAATTGATTCCTAGGCATAATCAGTGAAACATTCACCCTGTTTGTTCTTGTAAATCAAAGCATCTGGTGGAAATGAAATGTTAAATGTTCACAGGAAATTGTCTTTTCACGTGTCCCTCAGGTCTGAATGAATCAGACAAACACACTTGTGCATAATGAGATCCTTCAGCAGTCATATCCAAATAATTTCCAGATAATGTATCTCAGGATGAGCATGTCTCTGTGGATTTGTTTAAATTGTTCATACAAATGTTTTTCAGACCAGTACGACAGCAGGTGTGGCCTCTTATCTTGCTGGTTTTACATTAAGACTTCTGCATGTTGGAGATATGTTAGTCATAGCCAGTTTTCACTTTCTGGTAACCTGGTTTTCCATCTCTGCTGTTGGGTCACAAACATAAAGAGTCTTTTCTCAAGTGAATCTTTGCATAAATATTATAAAGAAATGATACATTTCCAAGTGTGGAATAAGGACGTTGTGTCAGAGTCTTAGGGTAACTTAGGTTTGATTGAAACCATGAAATTGTCTTTATTTCTGTGTAAAAGCTTGTGAAGAAGGAACTCCAAGCTGTGCATCTTGATGACGGTAGAGAAACGGTTTTTAGGCTTTGGGAGAGCCCAGCTCTTTCCACAAATCTATACTGAATAATTCAAGGCCACAAGACTGGAGTGGTTCAGTCTGTGTGTTTGGTAGTTTCCTTAAATATCCTGGGTTTGCTAAGTGCTCCTGGTCAGCCTGTGTTCCTGCGCCAGTTAACATGGGGTGTAGTCTCACTGGTTTTGTCTTATCTGTCGATGCAGGATGTTGGTCCAGAACGGCTGGAGCACACAGGCACCGCCCACATCACCAACACAGAGCCGGGTACTTGGAAAGGTCAAAACGGACAGCCGGTTAACGGCGTCCTCAGCAGGTACAGCTGAAAATCATTACCTCACTCAGAGTTCCCAGAATTGAATCTGATTCCAAGAAACACAAGAGGGGAGTTCTTGATGATAATGGATTTTGTGGATTTGAAATCATGAGATGCTGATGTTGCATAGAGCTGCAAGAATTAGTCACTAAATCAATCGACAGAAAAATAACACTATGTATTTCTAGAGATTTAATGCTCTTTTTTGACATGTAATTGTAAACTGAAGGTCTTGTGATGGGCTGTGGGAAATGATAAGACATTTTTTGGCAAAACCATTAATAGATTGAGAACATGACTGGGACTAATCCATTATGAACACAGACTTCAGTGGTGGGCCCATTTTTACTGTTGCTACTGCATCTGAAACTGAGATTAAATGATTATGTGACGAGTCAATTGGCAACAGTTTTGATAGTTGGGAAACAGTTTGAGTCATTTTTGAAGCAAAATGCCAAAAATCTTTCTTTTAGCTTCTCCATTGTGAGAATTTTCTATTTTATATAATTACAAACGGAATATTTTGGGCTTTTCGACTGTTATACTGTCCAAAACAAACAAATGAGACTTTTAAGCAAGGGCTCTGGGAAACAGTGGCCGGCCTTTACGTACAAAATAACTGATCAGTTAAGAAAACAACCACCAGATTTATAGTGAAAATTTGTATTATTTGTGACCTTATTTACTATTAAATATCCTGATATTAGTGAACTAATAAAGGCAACAAAGGCAAAATTGAGGCAAATATAAGTTTGTAGTTTGGATAACTGTAGTTTAATTCGCTGTGTTGGTTGTCATCGTGACAGGATGGTGGAGGGTGCAGACACCAAGCACCAGCAGCCGCTGGCTTATGACAGCACGTGCGTGGCCGCGCGTACACGACCACTAGTCAGCTGTCGGCGGCGGCGGCTCATTCAGCCCAACACTGTACCCAACCTTAACGGCAAGGTGAGTTTCACTGTCTGTGCTCCTCAACATGTGCATGCATCTGACATCTCTGTCAGTGCAGATTAAATGCTGTGAATATGTTAAAATCCTCAGAGCACTGATGTGAACCTTTAATCTTGGACATCATGTGTGTTTTAGTCTTGACTGATTTGTTCCTTGATTTGAAACCTAATAGCTGAGTAAACAAGAGATGGCTCACTCAGTTATGAAAAAGTAGGTCATCTGCCCTCAGTGTCAAACAACAAAGAAGAGTAATCGCCCTTGTGACAACTCACAAGTTTTATTTGTGGAAAAAATAAACATTGGCTGATTGTTGATCCTTGTTTTCCCCCCACAACCCTGTGGCTTTAGGATCTGGGGAATATTCAAGATTGAAAATTTTGAAGGCCTTAAAATGTGAAGATGTTTAGAGCTACAATTTTCATAAAGCAGTGAAATGTCTTTGTGCTATTCCAACATTAACAGATAACTATAATGTATGATCCATTTGTAGTTTCAGGACGTAACTGAAGCTGCATTTAAGTGTAATTTTGCCTGTAGTGTTTCTGCTTTATAAATTAGTCTGCAATTTAGCTGCATGCATTAGAACCATTTATCAACGCAGGTATGCTGTCACCATGATGGAAAAGGCTTTGAAGAGGAAAATATTTTCTGGGCTGACTCATTGCAGAACAAACCTAGAAGCCATTCAATAGTGTTTTATTGTCAAAGTTATGAATATTCTGTATGAAGTTGAGCTTCATACAGTTAAAAGCCCTTTTTTGTCCACTTGCAGGCCCAGAGAAGCAGCTGTATCCAGTGTAACTGCAGAGTTAACCCCAGCTGTGTGATGTGTGGTGGCTGGCCCACCCCCAGAGAGGATCCTCAGTATGAGCTGCCCACCCTGGAGCGCCTGTCAAGACTGGATTTTGGCATTCACCCCATCCTCTCCTTCCCTGACGGTCAGTTTTCTGTTACTCGCTCAAAGGAGAATTCAGTTTACACAGTCATTTCCTACTTTACATCTAGAGGGGAAGACAAACAAGGAGTGGCGCTGCAGAGAATTCTCTCCAGGAAGTTCCTAGAGCACATTTTTAGTCATTTTCTTCTTTTTTTATTTCTTAGGGTTTCCACACTTCATAATATTTTGTAATAAGGAATTTGTCATGTTTTGCCTCACATGCAGAACATGAATCTCTTAAGTCTGGTGCAAATTTGAAACAAAGTTGTATTTACAGCTAAAGTACAACAGTGAATTTGGTGGTAGCTCATTATAAATTTATAAATAAAAAGTCTTTGTGAATTGCTGAAGTTGAACCACAGGCAGCAAATCTACTGGTGAAACTTAAGACTGAAACCTCTTTCTTTGTCTCCTTCAGACGTTTGTATAGGCCTCCGTCTGCAGCAGGTGATGAAGAGCCAGTGGCAGACCAAGTCGCTAGAGAGGAGCAAACCTCTGAAGAAGCTCTCCCTCAAACACAAGCTTTCCTCATCCAAAGAGAAGCACAAGTTCACCAACTCACTTATGGCAGTCAGTAAGTACAAATGAGACCAAGCCACAGACTATAAATACAAGACAGAATTCATTGCTGTGAAATGAGCCAATAGGTTCTTAAAACTCAGCTTTATTTACTCATTATTATGAAATGGTTTTCATCGTGCTGCTTTTTATAGTAACAGTGTTTATGGTAGCTCCCAATGCCATTTTCACAGTAACCATTTTATTCCATAATGTTACAGGGCAGAGAAAGTTGTGTGATAAACAGACAGTTGCTAATAGTGATAATCTCTTTTTACAGCTTTACAGTAGATTATTGGGATTATTATGTGATATTACATACATATAAAATATTAAAATTAATCATTTACTGTGAAACTCATTTACTCATCTAAAATAAAAATGTGACTGATTCCTGGTGTTGCAGGACTGGGCCACTATAAGAACCGTGCTGAGAAGCAAAGGACAGCGGAAAGCGGCGCGGGCAGCAGCAGCGCTGTACTGAACACAGCCAGGCTCGAGGGCCAGGCTGTGTGCAAGACTGAGCGGCTGCAAACCATCTCCACCCCCTTAGGGCCCTACGACAAGAACTACAGCCGCAAGAGATTAAGAGAGCACTCGCTGGACAGGACTGACAGTGAGTTGTTTAGAAATGATAACAGGTTCATCGTGTGGAATATTAAACTAGAACTGAGAAGGAAACTTAGCATCGTCGGTCTCCTCTCTTCCAGCCTCCCCGAAACTTTTCCAGGACTCGAGCAGCCCCTGTCCATCTCTGGCCAACATGCACTCGTCCTCGTCCATTCACAGCCCCCTCACACGCCAGCTGTCCACGTCTTCAGAGAACTCCACACCGCTGGGCCCCAGCAGCCAAAGTGTCCCGAGCACACCAGTAAGGAAGCACTGGACTCCCAGCTCGCTTTGTTCTGTTCATCACTAACAAGCCTCCATTTTAAACTTCATGGTTCCTGGTTTTATAGACTCAGTCTTGTTTTCAAAAGACCAAACCACAAACGGCACCATTGGTTCTATAAGTGCCGAAATCTTGCATAGATGTAACAGCAGTAATAACTAAAACCTCAGTGAACAAATAACGTTCAAACTAAGTCAGTAGTGTTGATTTAGTCCTGTGGGCAATGTTTTGGACTGCATTACGTGTGTGTTGTTGTATGTGTACATCATCCTTAAGTTTACCTGCTCCCGTTTCCCCCAGCAGCAGCCTATCAAAAGGAGGAGAGGTGAAAGCTCCTTTGACATCAACAACATAGTGATCCCCATGTCTGTGGCGGCCACCACCAGAGTGGAGAAGCTGCAGTACAAAGAGATTCTCACACCCAGGTAAATACCTGTGCTATCAGGTGTGACAGCAGAATGTTTGTTCTGTGTTGCTTCTTTTGTTTAACACAGGAGCAGTAGAACACCTCCCAGAAACTCTGACGTTTTTTACCTGTATTTTTATATTCTATTTGTAAGTTATTGGGAAGCCTGTTGTTGGTGCTTGTTTCCTGTACTTAGCGTTTACTTTAATGTTTTTATAGTTGGCGATGTGTGGACATCTTCTCTCAGCTTATTACTGAAGAGGAGAATGATAGGGAGGTAAGTGTGCACCACCACTCACTGATTAAGAATTATGCATTAAGATCCACTGAACTACACCCGTCTCATGTCAGAACTATTAAGTATTTGATGTGCAAAAAGAGACGGGATGTAATACTAATCTAGGGCCGCGAGCGAGCAGTGACACCTGGTGGTCAAATTGGTAACTGCTACAAGGCTGTTTTTTGACAATGGATCCAGGTTAATAACCTGTCGTAGTGAAATAGGGAAACTACCAGTTACTTTCATTAGAAATTTTACTCTTAATTATTTATGCTTCTCATCTTTACTGATTTTCATTCGTATCTTTTGCACATTGGTAGTTATAAATACTGAATTACATTATGTGTGGTTTTAAAAATTACTTCAAAGGTCCTGGCTCCTGATGATGATTTGTGTCTCTGCAGGTGGAGGATCTGTCAGATGCAGCCTTTATTCAGCTCCATCAGCCCTATGAGGACGGGGAGCGTTCCCGCTGGACTTGGATGGCCTTGGCTCCTGCTAAGAGGAGGGGCAGCAGGTCACTACCATAGTTATTAAACACACTGTGACATGCTAGAAATTGATTTCGCACTGTAGATGTGTCTCCTTCTCACCCTGGACGATTTTGTCCCTTCAGGTCGTACAAATCTGTCGACGGGCGGACCACGCCTTTGCTGTGCGGGACCAACCCTCCCACCCCTCAGCCTGCGTCCCCAGACCCAGGCCACTGTCCCATGCTCCATGACTACAGCCACGTGCCATCACCCATGAGTCCAGCCAGTCCTGACACCACCTCCAACCCCCACACGCCCTGCTCGAGAGACTCCCATCGGCTGCTGTCCAGTGAGGACACGAGGTGTTCGACGCCGGACTTCAGCTTCGAAGAACGGGTATGTTCTGTGATCAGCCTTTCATTCAACATGTGAGGGTTTTAAAATGAGATCCTGTTTGGAAGTGATGTTATCTTTAAGCTGAGTTAGCTTGGGTTCTTTTGATACCTGGGTAGCAAACTTATCCTGGAAAGACGAAGAAGCACGGGCATGTTTGAGGACACGATGGAAAGTAAAACATGTTTTATTCACCAAAAAAGTCTCAGTATTTGTACCTCATCATCATGGCCTCAAATTCAAATAGGTAACCTCTAAAAGTACAATATGTTCTCAAGTGAAGGTGATACAGTTTTTATGGAGGTGCTGATTCAGCTACGTGGTTCATTATGGAACATGTAGTTTGTGTTTCTGTTGAACTGTGCTGCCTGATACTGGCAGGTTTGTTCTTCCAGCAGCACAAACTACATCGTGCAGTTGAATCAATATCTCTGTAAAACATTATTTTGAAAGAGGATTTATTTTATTATTTAATGCATTCGTTTTGGATAGGTATACCTTCCTGTAAATGTAGTTCTCTGCATATTTGAAAGTTTTCAGTTGAACTAGAGCAGCACAGGAGTTGTTGCTGCTTTTTATTTTGAATGAATCTTAAATGAATCCAAATTTTGAATGAATTAATTTTTTACTTGTTTAAAATCAACAGGGCTTAATAAGCCAGATTTGATCCTTGTAACGGTCCTGATGTAGCAGATGTGCAGTTTCAGACTATAGATTAAATGTGGAAATAAAACAGCGCCACAATTATTTTCTATCAGTTAATATGCTGATCATTTTCTTAATTATTTGATTGGTCTCAAAATGTCAGTTAAATTTTCCTCAGGCCTGCATGATGTCTTCAGATCAGTAAAACCTCAAGTTTGAGAAGCTGGAAACAGGAAATTTGCTGTGGTGCAAACAATGACTTAAAATGATGCATTGTCGTCTAATTGTTGCAGCTCGGTGTAGAAATACTTACAGAGACAGTATTTTAATGAACGTCGTGTGATGTTTTCAGACTGTAGCGCCGTGGGAGCGTCGCAGTTTCCCATTGCCAGAAGACCCGGCCCCGGAGCCCGAGGCAGAGACCGACCACCACATCAGTCCCAGAGTGCGCAGCATCTCAGGTTGCCGAGCCACAGCCTACGGACGTCTGGATTCAGACGACATGGACCTGCCTTGTGATGACTACAGCGGCCACAAACACAAGGCCTCCACCCACCGATGAATGACTGACAGGCTGCGGTCGCCCGGCTCCCCACCCTCCCACCACCACCACCACAGCTCTTTTCTGGCATTAACAAGCAGAACCTCAAAGCAGAATACAATAATAAATGGGTTCCTGTTGTTTGATATTCAAACATCAGTCTAATACTTTTCACAGTTTTTAGTGAACATTATGGAGATAGAAGCCTTTCCCTACACTTGTTTTTGTCACAGAAAAAAAGGATAAATGTAAAAAAAAAAAAAAGTATAAAACAACACATTACAAAAAATTATTTCTGTAGTAGGCTAAATAATGTACATGGGGGCTTAGTGGTGTTTCATATGTCGCGTGTACACTTGTAGCGCACTATGTAGCGGAATCCTCAAAATATGGCCAAAGGGTGTTTTCTATTGACTAGTTTGCTTGTAATTCCCATGTACATTTTTAGTGGAGTGACAAATAACAAAACAAGAAAAAATACCCCCCTCCACACGCCCGCTCATCCAGATAAACAGGTACATTTGAGATGTGGTCCCTTCTTCTCCCTCGAGAGGTTGCCTGAAATCACCAGAGCACTTCTCCAACTGCCAAGTCTAGTTTTGTTGGTTTGCTTTTTTTGTTTTTTTTCCCCCCATTCCTGGCATGTTTAATTTGTGTCTGTTCAGTCTGTTCCAGCGTAACAACACATTCTTTGTGTTTTTTTTGTTTTGTTTTTGTTGGAATAGTAAAATCATCATTCCTTTACAATATCTTTTGGAGAGTTTCCAGCTCCCGTTTTCACCCCGCTGTCTCTTTACTCTCTCAGTTCTGTTTTAAAGAGGTTGATGGCATAGAGAGGACTGGGGTGTCTTTTTTTGAGCACTTGCCCTACTGAAAGCGCTGCCGCATGCTGAAAAACATGCTAATGTTACCACAACAGCACACAGCAAGAATCTCACAATAAAATAAAAGGAATAAGTCTCAGTGGATGATTGTACCATCTGCTAATTTCACTCCCTTTTCCCTCAGTCGTTGCTGTATTAGAAAAATGTCAAAATAAAGACAAATACAATTACTCCCCCCTTTCAACTTCTGTTTTCTGGTTCAGCTTCACAGGTTTTCTCCTGCAAACATTTCAAATGTAGCAGTACTCAGCTATAAGCCCCCCCTCCTCCCCCCCAGCTCAGGTTCT
>JAUMHL010000012.1:17894454-17944826 GCA_032362345.1 Sandelia bainsii | reverse complement strand
GAGAGCTGCTGTAACATGCCAAAATAATTTCCCTCTGGGATTAATAAAGTGTTTTGAATCTTGAATCTTGAATGAATCTTATTTTGGATGCTTGGAACAGCGGTGAACCTTCCCATTAGTGACCAGCCTACAAAAATTACTCCAAGAGCACAACGATGACTTCTCCAGGAGGTCATAAAAGAACCCAGAACAACGTCTAAAGAACTGCAGGCCTCACTTGTCTCAGTTAAGTTCAGCCGCTTTGGACTTGATTTCAGTACCGTTACACTCTGTTGTTTACACCTGTATTTAGAGCTGTTCACCTGTGATCCAATCACCCGAGATGCATTTTAAAACAGTGTAAAAGTGTAAACAGGGTCTAAGTGAGAGAAAAAGGAAAATAAAATTGTTGTAGGTTTGAGTGCATTTGACCAACCTCCTCAGCTGTTGTCTTTCCTTGACATCAGCATTTCTCAACTGCAAAAACTGGCTATCTAACCAAGTCTTACAATCTTACATCCAGCCAAGATGTCTTTTTGATCTTGTTTTGAGAGTAATATACTAAGCAAGCACAGAATGTGTAAGATTATTAATCTTGTTTTGAGAATATATGTCTTATTTCAGGAAATCTTACCAAGTGTAATTATCTTGCTGCACTGGCAGAATATTTCACTTAATTTGAGAAGATTCACACTATAATCAAGTGAAATAATCTGCCAGTGCAGAATTCACTCCCAAAACAAGATCAAAAAGACTTCTTGGCTGGATATAATAATAATAATAATAATGAATACTTTATTGATCCCCTTGGGGAAATTGTTGAAATATTGTAAGACTTGGTTAGATAGCCAATTCTTGCAGTGAAGGAAATCCATCCGTCCTTTTTAAAAACCTGCAATGATCTCAGGTCTAAACTCTAAGCATGATTCAGACCTGTACTTACTCCAGGCTGCAAGGGCCCTGTGCTGCTGGTTTTTACAGGGATCGAGCTGTGGCCGTTTCGGGAGGAAGCGTGTGTTTTGTTGCCCTTGGTGACTATGGATGGTCTTTTAAGGGAAGTGGTTGGTTTGGTGGTAGTTTGGGTCTTTTCCATCAAGAGAAAATGAAATGAATGAAAAATACAAATTCTAATGACAACAAACATAAAACAATGAAAAGTTATGAAAAATAATTAAATCAACTAATGGATAACATGTTAAAGGATGATCCAGGTTTATTTGGGTCTTTGACCATTATTTCTCCCAGTTGTGATAATGCTGCAGTCTGGAAATGTGACAACATTGCAATAATTAAGTCAGACGGAGAAAAAAAAAAATGCCACAAGTTCTCTGAATTCAATGAGAAACTACCTAATTTGTCATCACCTTCAAAAACACCAAGTTAAAGGTTTTGTATGGTAATGCACAAAAACATTCTGGGAAATATGAATTGCTTTGTTGTTGAGAGTTAGGTAAGAAGATCTCTCTCCATATCTGTCATTTAAACAGGAGACAGTTATCTCTAAAGCCAATTTTCACGGACCAGTGACACCATGAACATTTTTAAAGTGGACCTGTCAGTGAAAGAAAGACTCCAGAAACAGCAGACACACACTATGTTTGGAAGGAGCCAGGGTAGCCATTTCCACCCTTTATGCTACGCTAACCTACTGCTAGCTGGAGCTTGATGTTTAAAGACGCAAGAGTGATTTCAATCTCTTCTATATTTCGACAAACTATTTCATTAGGTTTAGGAAAAGAGTCATGACTGGAAAAAACTAATGTTGATTGTTTCTGTGAAAAAGACAATGAGACTCTCTCGTGTCACCAATGAATCAAACATCAGTCCTAACGTCCTCAAAGATTTTGTGGCATTAATGATGTTGCATGAGTCGCATCTTTGTACCTGACAGAAATCTCTCTTTTGCAAAGCATAGCTCACATCACCTGATGCTGCCTGTGAATAGCGCATTATGTTTTTATAAGTCAACGTAGCTCTAAACCACACCTTCATTATCATTTCATTGATCGGACTTCAGGTTTGCCACCACCTGACTCTAGAAGCCTAGTATTGCCATTACTTTTTCCACCATCACTCAGCGTGTTTAATGAGTGTGTTCAATAAAGACATACATTTTTAAGACATTACATTTCTTGCAAGTGTAGACTGTAAAGAAATGCAAAATTTAACTAGATTATCAAAAAGCCAGACTTAAATTAAAAGTGAAATACTGAAATGGTAGGATTAATATCTCAGTGAACACGAGTACAACACGAGTATGGCAAGTGTGTAAGGTCAAAGCTGAGCATTTCTCTATCTCTTATATTATTTTCTCTAACCTGGGGGTTTATTTGATAGCTGTAGGATCGTTTGCTTGTGGTCTGTCTGACGTATTTTTAGCAATGTTGCCAAGATGGATAAAGAACCACAAACCACAAAAAAGACCCAATTTATAATAAACTGGATTTCATCTTTAACAGTACAGTGATAAAAGAAATGACAGACAACTTTTAATAATGTTCTTGGTGACATACCTTCTCTGCAGAGCCATTATCCATTTTTGCTTGAGCTACAAAAAGGAGAGAGACACGTGTTAAAACTGTAAAATTTATATTTTCTCATTTTGATACTTTTGCTTGTGTGTGTTTCTTTTCATTCACATGGCAAAAGAATGAAGTGAAACTGGTGTTGCAGGGTATGCAACATGCAATGTGAGGCATAATATACAAACAAATAGGCTTTTCAGGCTGCATAACCAGCAGTGTGAGCAGAGATGAAGACATGTAACAAAAAGTTAAAGTGGGCAGGGAGGACGACAAGCTTCTCCTCAGGTCAAAGTTAACGTCCATAGAAACAATTTGGAGGGAGAGTGCTGCATAACATACAGTTGAAGCTGCGTTGGAAATCAAAGAAGTGGAAGGAGTTAACTAAACAGGACTGGTTCTGAACTGGTGAACATGACAGCAAACAGACCTTTGAAAACAGCAACCGGCACCAAAGACTTTCTGGCTGCAGAGCTTTGGGGGGGTGTTTTCTGGAGCTCAGTGGCACCGGTGGTCTGAGCCACACTGCTCCTCGTCTCTGAGTCATTAGAAATGTCAGGCTTTGAATAGATGTCACTGTGTAACGATGAGTCACCGCTGCCATTTTCAGCCACTGTGACACATGGCATTTTGGTAAAAAGGCTATCCTTAGAAACGTTCCTACTTATGTTTTCTGAATAACAATCAAAGTTAGATTGTGACAGACTTTGGGTAAGAGGGGTCTGTTGTGTTTCTTGAGTCATATTTTTGCTTTCAGAGTCACTGCTGTACTTTAAAGCTACACAGTCAGTCGTCAGTCCATCTTTTGTTTGTTCCGAGATGAGCTCTTCCCCTTGATTACACCACATGCTTCTGTCTCTGATGGATGTCAGGTCTTCCAAGGCTGTGCTCCGGACTAAAGACGGCCCAGACAGATTACTCATTTCAGTCAGGCACTCCGAGGCATCAAGACTGACCGCTCTCTGACAATCGGCAGCTCCAGCCCACTCTGGGCTCCCCCTGCCGGCCTGCGCATCCCGTCTAATCTCTGACCTGCAGCTGAGGTCTTCAGAGGCCCATAAAGAGTCAGTTAGCCTCTTCCCACTCTCACTAACCACATCATCTCCTTGGTCCTGGGAGCAGGAAGCTCCCACGAAGCCCTCCCCAGGGGCTCCATCCATAGCAGGCAATGACCCGTCGCCTGCAAACGCAAACTCACTGCAGACTCCAGTAGCAGATTTTTGTTAATTTGTTTGGAAAGCAGATTAACTATGACATTCACAGCACTTGTTTGCCATCTCCCCATTAAAACAAAAGCATAAAAAATGGGCACGATATAAGGAAAATAAAATACTTAAACAAAAAACTGAGATAATGCAAGACCCATGACCTGAGAAATGATTAATGGAGGTTTGTAAAGAAAATGGAACTAAATAAAAGAGATCATAAGACTGGGGGTGACGGACAACATGATGCATTCCACCGAACATCATGAATCACAGTTTGCTAAAATATGCTCTTTAATTTGAAAAGATAATGATTGGGAAAGATAGTGATTAAAATGTGATTAATTTAAAGTCTGCTTCTGACTGCAAAAAAATGCAAAAACAAAACTTGTGATAAAGAGATGAAGAAAAAATATGTACAAGCTATAGAAAGTGTATGTACACAGTATGGAGTCTGGAGTGTGTCACCTTAATAGTTAGAGACTTTTACATGTTTAATCACAATTAATTAGCAATTAGCAATGACATTATACAAACATACTATTAAAATTTTTGACACAAATTACTCAATTTAGTTATTTATAGCATTTAAGTAATACAATAAACTGAACTTTAAAACCAAATAACATATTTGATTTAAAACAAGTTACTTTTTGCTATTGATTAACTTACTCTACTGAATATTTCTGCCTATCATATTTGATGCAATTAATCTTCATTGCGTTTTATTTCATGAACACTTTTAAAAACGTAAGAAATATGAACATAACTCCTGAAAACACGTGCTGACCGACCAATCACTTCAATTACTTGTATGTTTGATTCAAGATCTTGCATTTGACATTAGAGATGCACTGACACATGACAAACATATAAAAAAATAATAAGGTTTTAATGGTGAACATTTATTTACCTATCCAGCTCTCTTTTATCTCTGTTTTGGTCTCAACCAGTTCCAGACAGGAATATGTGGCTCTTTAGCTGTTAAATGCTCCACTATATTCCTTAGTTAGTCTCTAATTATGCCTGTCTGCTGTTTGCCGCTGAGCATGTAATGTGTATAGTGCCTTTTTTTACAGCTTTTCTCAGAAAACAGCTTCTTGTTGTGGACCATAAAACCAAAACAATGAGCTTAAAGGCCGTAAAAATCAGAGAAGAGCTGCCTTTAAACTAATTTTCACAATAAAAAAAAGTGTCAAAGCTGAAGCACATGCACAGGAAAATTGAATATGATGTTTAAATACAAATACAAAAGTAAAGTTTAAATGTTTTTTTTTAAATAATGCCATGTAGAAGGCAATTTTCTATTCAGTATTTAAAAAACATAAAGAAATAAAATTGCTGATGGGCAAATGAAATGATTATATGTTTATTTTCATAATAAATAAACTTTGTTGATTAATGAATAATTTAAACGCACATACTTCAACTATAACAATTTAAAAAATGTATATAAACTATGTAAAAGTTTATAACTATTCAGGTGCAGAAGCAGCAACTCAGTATAATAAATCTATATGGAACAGCTTGCTCCCCTCTGTCCACCTGAAGATGCTGTATTCATATCTGTCTTCTGCTGTAAATAAATACAGTCTAAGTGCGATCAATAAACCATAAGGCAGCTTACCTGTTGATGCTGATCCTCCTGCTGCTGATTGAACATGATGAGACAGATGGAAAAATATGAGAGCATCGTTAGTAATGAGTTTCTGTCACTCATGACTGATTAAAACACTCGCTGCAAAGAAAGCAATGTAAAGCTCTCATACAGCAGGTCCTCGTTTAGTGCAGGAAGCCCACAGCAAAACAACATAAGGATTCAAAATTCAAAAACATAAGGATGAATATGCAAATGCAGAGCGATCAAGGTTTCCACACACTTTGTAACATTTCCCATGATGGGAACATAATTAAATATGCCTGTGTTTTGGCCAAAAAAATGCAAACAAGCCAAAGAGAAAACCAACCCAAAACACGCTATAGAAAGAAGAAAACAATTTTTTAAATCAGGAGATCTACAAGAGCAGCAGGCCGCTTTGGTAATAAAACTGAAACAGTTTGACATTTTGGAAAATTTTGTTTTTCCCTTTCATTGCTGACAGATGAAAAGACTGGTACCATTCTCATCGTGCCTTAAAATTAAGCTACGGTTAGCAGCAAATTAGCTTAGCTTAGCATGGAAGCAGGTGGACACTGCTGCCTTGAGCAAAGCTTTTAAATTAATATTTTATATGTTGTTCTTTTTTTAAATCTGTGAATAAAATAGTATAAATAACGGTTTATGATTTTATAAGAGTTTACATGACTTTACTTGACAGATCATATCATGGCCACCTGGCAACTTGCACATGACAAGATTTCAATCAGATTTTGGCCTAGAAATAGTCCAGCCGTTGCCATTTTTCCCAATTGGTTGAGGTGTGGACTCAAAAAATAAGAATAGCTTTATAATCTGTTATTACACATTTATTCAAGTAATTAGAAAGTAGTTTCATTTTTTTTACTATTTTACTTTCACATACGTCATATGTTCCACATTTTAAAACTGTAGAAATCAGATGTTGCAGTTTAACAAGCAGTCAGCAACGTTTTATATTGATCGACAGATTAACATTAAACCCTGCGCAGCAGAAAACCCTCCATCAGACTGCCAGTATGACAGCGAACTGATAAAATATCATTACCATGACTAGTAACTAAAATTTAACTGCTGAATGTCGGATTGTCATCCTCTAGCCAACTGTAAGAAAAACTTTTCAGGCATAAAAATAACAAATCTGTTGGTACCAGCTCTCATACGTGAGGCTTTAGTTGCTTTTCTTAAATTATAGTTAATTTAATATTGAAAGATTTTGCACTAGTAGTCAGGCAATATTAGGCATTTAATGACTTGAATTCTACATTGCAATGGTTACTTTTCACCATTTCCTTAAGTTTTACAGACCAAACTATCGATTAATTAAGCGAGAAATAAATCATAGGCTACTTCTTTCCCTTTATTTCCAATCTTTAAGCTAAGGTAAGCTAACCCGCTGCAAACTGTAGCTTCACAGATGAGTGGTAGCAAGCTTACTTTCCAAAATGTCACACTATATGTTAAGGATGCCAGAAACATAAATGAGCAGCACAAGCAGCTGAAAAGAAGCAAGCACTCAAAGACAGGAGGAGTACCAAGCTGCCCCTGGTCTTCACATGAGGTGCTCTCCATTTCTGAGAGCTCAGAAACCCCCTCAACGACGCCTTTTTCTGCAGACGTCTCTGATGCAGGATAAATAAACGTCAGTCAATCAAAAGACAGGAACTGTTAAACCCTACATTTAACCCTTTGAGTTTACATGCCTAAATCGGCTCTGCTCCTGACACCTGAGATATTTCTTACGTTCGTGCACGCGGGACCTCTTTAACAGATCAAGGAGCCTCTATGACACTCTCACTATCTGTCACTCTGTATTTATCATCAAAGCATGCTTGACCCAGACTGGAGAGGAACTGTTGTGGCCAGTTCCTACAGGCACACAGAACCACTGTTTTCCATGTTAGTTTGTGGCTTATAAAGAGAAGATTCTACATGTTCACTGGTAACAGGCTCTTATGCCGTGTCTACACCAAAAGCGCAGCATACGTAGCATGCAGACTCGTTTGTGTCCATACAGCAGCACGTTATGGCAAAGGAGGAGCCAGGAACACATTGAATAAGTTCAAAACAATACTATTACCAGTGGGTAAAATATCATTCTGTTTTTATGGATTTGATCATGAAAATGTGGTTACAACAAGAGAACACACACAAAATTAGTTATTTATTGTAACCGCAGCTCTGTGAGTCCTGATCATTTTCGCTATTTCCTGTAGAAATACTTTGGTTTGGTGCTTTACGCGCTTCCAGTGTAAACACGGCCTTATTGCCTGTGGTGACAGCACAGCAGCTTTAAAAGTGTACAGTAGCACACAGGAAGGAAAACGTTTAAATTACGATGGGTTAGAGCTCAGAGGCCAAAAATATAATATTGTATTTCTCAGATTAAATCACTGAAGCAAGAAAAAGTTATCCGTTAAAGGCAGTAGTGGTATAAAGTCAATGAAGTACATTTAGTCAAGTGGTGTAATTGAGCAGAGATACTTCCACTTCACTGGAGCAATCCTATTTCATGTTACATGACTATAACAGTACATTTTTACATCATTTATATGACAGGTTCTTAATAGAAATTCTGATGTTTCATGGATTAACAACCTGTAGCAAAGTGTACAACACATAGTAGTAAAAAGTATAAAGCAACTACTAGTTGCTTTAAAAAATCTATATTTTTGGACTTAAAACATGAGCTTATAAAATATGAAGCTTTGCTATAAATGAAACTACCTGGCAGTAAATAAAGGTAGGGCTAACACAATTAACTTACTGACAGACAAATCATTGGCAACTAACTACTGGCAACCAGTATAATGATCTTTAAGTAGATTTTAAATATTTCATGGCTTCAGCTTTTCACATGTGATTATTTGCTTCTTTTAGAATTTTGAGGTTGTGAAAGTCACTGATGACTTTTTTCACAATTTTCTGAATTCTTAAAAACTAAACAATTAATTTATTGAGAAAAAAGTCAGGACATGACTTCATAATGAAAACTACTTGTAGTCATATTGTATAAAACACGTACAAATTAACAGTAAAATGAATTCTGAACGAATTTGACTCATTATTTTGACTAATAATAATGCGAGTATTATTACTTTAATACTTACTTACTAATACTAAGTGAATTTTCCTGATTATATTTACATTTATTATATTTACACTTTTGCTTGAGTAACATTTTCAGTTCTCTTACTTTTACGGCGCTTACACTTTTACTTATTTACAATATCTGAGTGCTTCTTCCATCACTGAAAGGAGACATGATGATTTGCACACAAACCGAAACATGCAAAATGAGGGTTAATTTGTATTAATGCAATCTTCGGTTTTCAAGCATACCAGTTTGCACCTCGTCATCACAGAGTTCAGATTTCACCCCATTTTCACTGAGTGCTGCTTCACTTTCTGTGAATTAAAGGTAAGTTTAGGGTCAAACCAGAGGAAACTTTAACAGAAGCTGACATTACTTAGTAAAATTCAACATCATGTAAAACTCTTGTGAGCTGTACAACAGAATTCAAATGGTTAAAACACTGGCAACGTATGGCATTACTGTATTTACCTGCTAAATCCAGGTTCATGTGAACTGCTTCATCTATACAGATGTTTACTCTTGACTTCCAGGAATAAATATGTTCAATGATTAATCTAAACACAGAAGTTCAATTTACATAGCACTGGAGCTTTTGACTGTATCTCAGTTCTTTATTCAGAAATAGCAAAAAGCTCATGAGATCTGTATCATGTTGCATCATGTGATCTCACTCGGTCAGCTGTAAGTAGGAGGCAGGTCACAACCCTATTGCTTGTTGAGGGCGTTGTCTGCCTTGATCTTCCTTCTAATGACCACACTCTCCTGGTCTAATTGCGATTCCGTCCTAGTCATTCTCATGGCCGGCTTTCGACCGGTGTTGGTACATGTTTCTGGTGTTCCACCTGCATCATCCCCAGAGTGCAAGCCCTCTCCTCTATGTACTGTTGCACTTGACCTCCACTCCCGTCTTCTTCTCTGTGCAAGTCTTGTCCCTGTGCCAGAGATAGGGGGCTGGGATCTGCCTCCTATCTACAGCTGACAGAGTAAGGTCACATGACACAACACGAAAAAGGTCTCATGGCTGAGTCTAATAGAATTGCTAAACAACCCGCACAGCATCAATTTCTGAATGATGTGTATCCATTTGTCAGGTTGTTTTCTACTGCACTGCATTGACCTCTCAAGGCCTCTGTAAAAGGCCTGAATATTGGTAAATTTCAAGTTAAATCACCCTTTCATATACAAAATGATGACAAGGCCAGGTGATCATTTTGAGAATGAAATTTGAGTTGACTCCAAATTATTTTAATCAAGTCCACAGGGCTGCGAAATAACCAATCATGCCATAACATCCAAATAAATGGTAAACACTTGCTTTAAACTACCTAACCTCACACAACAACTACCACACTTTCCATAGCCACAGTCACTACACATCTAGGTTGTCGATGAGATACTCACTCTGTGTCTCACTGTTAAATGTTCCGTTAACCACTGACTCTGCGCGCGGCTTCCTGCTTGAGTGCGAGATGATGGAGAGTGGAAACGGGGAGAATGACTGCACTAGTGAGGGCTGCAAACTGGGGAAAGCTAGGCTACGTACTAATTAGCCATATGGTTGATTGGGATAAGGAGGAACAAAACACATTGCTGAAAGGCCTGAAACTGATTATTAGCTACAAGCTGAATTATTTACTTGACAAAAATCAGACAAACCATCCCTTTGTCACTTATCTGCTGTTCTGACATTAATAACCCTTCAGTCATAATTTTTTTTAAGTGAATGTTTTCTGGGCAGCAATAAAACCCTGACTGTTTTTGAATTGAACTGGTAGTGAACGTTAGCTCAGGATGGAGACAGGGCTCACTCTCAGGAGTCTGACCCAGATGCCTGGCTTACAGAGCACAGTGCGACTGCAGACGGGCACTTGGGGCCAGTCAAGCATGTCTTGTATCCATTATATAAAGAGGGATTAGAACAAAGCACAGTTGAGACTCCGGGTCCTGGTCCCGGTCTCTGACTCCACACAGGCTACAGTGACATAAATACAGTGATATAAATGCTTCTCTTTGAGATCATTTTAGTTCTGGGATTAAAGGTCTAACATAGACCCATAGTGACTGAAATATTATATCAGCTAATACAACACAACATAAATGCTTTAAAACACATTGTAATGAGTTTTAGCAGATTTAAGGACTTTTTTTGAAGAGCTGAATAATGTAAAACAGTTTAAACAATTATAACTCATTCTTTGAAGACGTATTTTACACATTTGTTGTGATATATCATGTGATTATCTGGTTATCAGTGCTTCACAGGAAGAGGTATAGTTGTATAGACAATTATATTATTATACCTAAAGCCGTTTTCCCTAATTAACTCAATTTTACAGAGCTATTCTTTCACACATGTAGAACACACCAGGAGATTGTCCCTGTCATACATGTTCTCACTTGGGGAAATAGTCAATTTGGTTTTGGTGAGGGGTGGTTGAGAGTAGAGAGAGAGAGTAGAGAGTGCAGGAGGCAAGACGTGACGTGAAAATCACACTATGGAAATTGCAGTGTTTTTGTTTACAGCACATCAAAACAGCGTCAGTCACGTGATGAGTTATGTATATAACCCCGGTTTCCTGAAGGAGTGAAGCGCGGTACAACAGAAAACAGGTAAATATTTCTTATACTTTCTGGTGTTGTAGCTGCACACGGGCTCAGCATGGCCTGTACTAGGGAGCTGATAGGGTAATGTCCGGTTAATGTCTGGGACGACTTACTGACATTTGCTCAGCTCCTCCAGGTAATGTCTACAGAATTTCAGGGTTCAAGTGCATGTCTGAAAACGGCTAAACACTGTTCAGATCACAACAACATCACAATGTATTATAAAGCATTTATGAAATGTTACATACACACACCGAATGGAGTCGTTGTTGTGGTTTATTAACTTAATAAGTAATATAATTTAATAATACAATGCAGCATTACAGCAATACAATGCTTTAAATGGACTGTCTTCTTCACAGGTAATAATCTCAACAACTAATCTTAACTATAATATTTTTTAACATTTCTAACTCTACATTTGGGATTCTTCCTGCATGTGTATATTTGTGTGCATGTGATATTTTATTTAACTCATCTATATGTATATAGGAATGCTAATCTACTGTAGTTTCTTTGTAGTATGATTATTTTACTTTTTAATTTCCTGATTTCCATTGAATAATTAAGCAGTTAATATAATAATCAAAATTCTTGTTCATTTAGACAGCATATTCTATATTATTATTATTTTTATATATAGGTTTTAAGCTATAGGCCTATTTAGAACAAATGTTCACTGGTTGGAAACTTAAGAATTATTTAGGAACATGAATTATTGGTTTTATAAACAAAAAGGTGACAAATTAATGGGTGCAGCCAAACAGTGTGAACAATCACTGCATGATGGGATTTAAATGATAATGAATTTATGGCCTTCACAGTCACTAGATCTCAACCCGACTGAGCACCAACTGGACAGTTTGGAGACATGGCTTAGTACTTGTAGGTGCAACTAAGCATCTGATCCACACATTTCTATGACGCAGTCATGATCTTCACTGTAAGTGATTTTAACTGGAGGAAGCTCTTTTGCTGTCTACATTTCTCATGCCTGACCTTTCATTTTGGCGTCTCCAGGGCTTCTGTGTCCCACCTGGACTCCGTTCTCCTGGTGGTGCTGGTCGTTGATGCTCATGTTGCCTAAGGAGGAGCTCACAGCGTCTCCAGAACTGTAGCTGTTCGAGGCGTTGTTCATGTACTCCATTGCCAAGTGCAGGTCAGGCTACAGAGGAGCAAAACCCAAAGCAGGTCAAGTCAAACTGTCCAGGATGGGTCTCAGTACTGGTCTCATACATATGACAAGTAATGTAAATGCACGCCTGTTTTTAGATTAAATATAACGATGGCGTACTTCATGGACACCGTCTTCCGGTGTGCAGAACCCAGTTTGTCACCATGAAATGTAAACAGACACTATGTCTGAAAACCAGTTATTTATACATCCTGACGTGGGGTCTCTGCTTCATGTTACAGACTCACAGATAAAAATAGTCCCTTCTGCTCATGTGCACAGTGTCCTCACTGTGATAAGTACACTTCCTAAACAACCTCTGACCTGAACAACCACTGACCAGCTCCAGGCTGTTCAGCGTGTCACAGGAGAAAAGGTTCAGCATGTGTAGCACTCGTGCTTCATTCACTGTCACATTTCAGCACACAATAACCAACTGGATGCTAATACTACATACGCTGCACCACAGGAAATAAACCTTACAGCTCTGACATGATCCCTCAACCAGCGAGATGTGAATTGCGTCAAATCTCATAAAAAGAGGATTACATATCAGATTAAACCCAAGCCTCTGGTTACATCAACAGTTTTCACTTTGAATCATATTTTTTTCACTGCCCTCTCACACAATAACTCCATCACACAAACACAAACCGAGCCAGAGCTGAGAGCCGAGAGCTTATGGCTTAATCACTCTCACTGTCCAAACTGCTCTTACCGTGTTTTATGTCGATGCAGATTTTTCAGTTTGTCATTTGATCTGTATTTTCACCCTCATGCTCACTTGGCACAAAAAAGTAATTCAGTTAAAGCAGAATGTCAGTGAGACTAAAGCCCACAGTAACCTGAAGTCAGCCTATATTATTATTTTATAGTGTTACTGTACAATATTAAAGATATGTAATAAAATAAATTTATCAATATTGTTTACTTGATGTATCAGTCAGGTAAACAATGTAGTACACAACGGATGCGATTTTAAACTTCACTGGCAAAACATTGTATGTGACAGCTTTACTTGTTACTTTACAGAATAATATTTTACATTTACATGTTTAAGACCTTTTGGGAATTTATAAAGAAGCACTAACTATTTGTGGCCCCTCATCATGTTTAAAGCTAGAATATTCACATTTTTCTGGACATCTTTTTATTAGAAATACGATGGAAAGAAAAAGTGATGGTTTAGAAGAAAGTAAAACAGTGTTTTAATAACTGGTTGAACCACCTTTGGCAGCATTAACCTCAAGCAAGTGGAGCTGTAGATTACACCTGCACCTCATGCTGGTTCACGGTTGTCTTTTCATGACATACGTAGTGTTTTGTGTTCTTTCCCTAAACAACACTGCAGGGCAGTGAGGTTTACCAAAGACCACCTTGACACTGCACAACATTACTGGGAAAAAGATTTCTGGATTGATGAAGATAAGGCTGAATTGTTCGCAGCCCTGTGTGTGGCATAAAAACAGATCAGATCACATTTATGAAGAAAGCCAGGAAATTGCAAACAGTGCCATTATTTTTTCTTTTTGTTATTGTTGATATCTCCCGTGAAGTCAGACTCACAGAACAGCCGGACAGTGGTGCAGAGACATAACAGCACCTGATGCAACTGTCTCTTTACAGGCAGTAATACCTAAACTGTTGCTGTGGTTACTCCACCCTATAAAACCTGCTCTAAATGCACACTTGGCTCAGTTATGTGACCTTCCCTCTGTAAACCTTCATATCTCATGACCTTGAGTGTTTAAACAACGTCTCACATTTGGCACAAACTGCATGAATGGGACAGATTGATAACCAGAAGAGGTGAGAAAACACTATGTATTTAAAACATGCTCCTTCTGCGAGGAAGCTTTTACACCACAGTGTGAAATGTGTAGATTAGTCCGATATATATCTTCTTCCTCTGAGCAATAGAGCTCCGTTGTTGACATATGAATGAGCCACACTATTGCACTAGGTGACATGTTCCTTTATTAGCATGAACACACACACACTGTTTGTTTTAACTCAATCCCACATGCACCATCCTGCTGCTGTAAATACTCACTACAACACCAAATGTGTATTAATCCACTGCTAAAAATAGCCCAACAAAAAGCTAAAATAGAAATAAAACATCTGAGATGCAGGCAGTGATTCCTGGGTGTCAACCAGGCTAGGCTGCGAACAGGAAACATTATGTTTTTTTTACTTAAAAATAAAAAAGAGAAAAGTGCAAAATAGGGAGGTCCTAATACATGCATATTATAAATGGCAGAGTGACGTTTGAGTGTCCCATAGAAGATCTAATGAATACCCTCAGTCCTCACAGACAGCTTCCAGACAAATCTCCCATTGTAGCATTACACATGACCAATCCAAAGCTTCACCCTCACCAACAAAGACAATCGAGAGGCCGTTCACTCTACATCCGTGAGCTCAAACTGTTTGAGAGCAAACAAACTCAAGGCTGATAAGAACCAGATCCTTCCGCTGATAATAGTATGTACAGTGGTCTGGATCATGGTTACGTTTCATGGGTAATTCTTGGTATGCATTTTTGGATCTCAGAACAATTTACTCTGCAAACTTAAGTGTTGAAAAAACACCAGTTCTTCACTCATGGTGTTGGGGCCATACAAGAGCCTCTTGCTTTGGGACAAAACATGCAAACACATTTCACCTGCTGCAGAAAAGGAACATGTCAGTGGGTTTTGTATCAGCTTCATGAGGGGAAAAAAAGGCTCAAAGGTCTGCTGATGCAGCTTATTCCCTCTCAGGGGCGTGTGAAAATGTAATCTTGGCACAGGCCCCCGGCTCTGCAAAGGAGCACGGTCAACAGAGATGTTGACACAGCTCCAGGAGCATGCAGCAAGACATGCAGTCAGAAACTGTGCGATGCACCAAAGTGGAGCAAAATGTGCCAACTGACCAAGATATTTACATTTATATAGACCTGAGATGCTAAGATACTCAGTTGGGTTATGGGTAATGTAGGATCCAGAGCTTTTGGATGAATCATTCCAGCCACTTTTCAAACATAAAATGCAGATAATTCTGTGGTTCCAGCTTCTCATATGACTCCTCTTTGTCACATATTAACTTTAACTGCCTGGATTTTGGAAACTGTGTCACATTGTTCTAAGTCTGAGTCTAATCACCAAAGTCTTTCCATGTTTGTTAACCATAGATTTTTTCCCTCATTGAAAACTCCTCATCTTCCTGGTGGTATATACAGTAAACATCCCGAATCCGCTTCTCATGTGAAATAGAAAAAACTTTCAAAGCATGTGTGGAATCAATGGACACATGATTGATGAGACCAGAGGAAATACTCTTATAGAAAATTTATGATTTGAGTAAGGTAATAATTAGACTTAATGAGCTCAAAACTCATTTTTACCTTAATGATTCATTTTTTTCAGCATTTACAGCTGAAATCTATACAACAAACACTCATAATGTATTACACTAGTCCCAAACAATGATGCAGATAATGAATGATGGTGGAAATCCAGCCTCAGCCCTGCAGGGAGTTTTCAGAGATAATAATAATGAATACTTTATTGATCCCCTTGGGGAAATTGTTGTTTGGACAGCTGCTAGACCTGTGTCAGCGCTACTACGGAGTTTCGGTGTCCTCGACATGTAGCTTGCTGGGACTGAGAATCGAACCGCTAACCCTTGGGTTGGGAGACGACTGCTCTACCCACTGAGCTATCATGCCGCTCCAATATAATGGCGTAGATGGACTGCAAACACTTATAAAAGGCGATATAAGCAAGAGACGTTTAAGAGGTGATTTACTGTCCAAGAAGTCAGTGTAAAGAGTAGAAAACATGAGCAATTATCTCAAAATTAAATACATGTATTTCTTTGTGTCTGGAACCTCTGGGTTACAGTTCTTGTTTTATTGTTGTCTGTATTTGGCCTTTAGTTGTATTTATAAAATGTAAATAAATAAAATATATGCATTATGCAAAATAATCTAAAATTAACTGATAATGAGTATAATCATTAGTTTCTGCTGTATTTGACTGTTAATGCATGACAGAGAACACAACTGAAACCATGACAATGTGGTGTTTTTGTGGGGGTACAGGTTAATTCTTAATGTGCAGAATGCACAAAGTGACATCTTCAAATGAACTTGATTGATTGGAACAGGCCATAACACAAAAATAATAATTTTACTATTATATAAAACCAAAGAAATGTGAGAAAACATAAAATTCACAATCTTCAGAAGCAGATTCACTGACTTGTTTTTCTGTGAATCTGTAAAAATGGTTGTTGTCATCGTTGTTTGTTTCTGTTACACATTTGATTGGACATTAAAATTATTTTAAACCTGGCACATTTGTAGTGTTGGTTGGACGAAACAAGCAGTCTGAAGACGTCATCTACGGTTCTGACAAACTGTGATGAGCCTTTGTCACCATTTATACATTTTATAGAAACGATTCCTTGAGTAACTGGAAACATAGTCAACAGATTAATCAATATTGTCTGATGCAGGGCAGAGAATACAAAAGGAGTCTTAAAAAAATGTCTGGATGGATGTTAAAGGGTTTAACTATAACGTGCAGAAAACCAACATTAAAATTGCTTGGATTCTCTGTAACTTCCATTTACGCTGATATAAAACAGAACATTTAGCATTTTTACTTAATAAATGAAAAACAGATCATTTATTTCAGGTCATTTCATTAAGTGATTTATCACCTCATTGTTTCGGTGCTAAAAAGGATCAAACCCGAAAACAAAGGTGTTTGTCTGATGCCGTGTACGCTCCTGCCTGCTCACCAGCGCTGCTTGTAGCTCAGCTGAGAGATGAGGATGCTGCTCTCATGCTCGACTGCCTCTGTATCTCTGACCTACTTTCCCCATCACACTCCGTCTCCCTCTCTCTGTGTGCTCTCATCCAGCCTCCGGCAGCCACAGACTGGCTCTACCTTTCTAATGTGGGCCCAGCCCTGCAGTGTCGGGGCTGAAGGTGGAGCCCGTTTCCATTTTGCCCTCCATTTAAACGCTGCAGGGGAAAACGCATCTTGCAGGGCCAGTCTGCACATGGCCTCCTGCTCAGCATCTACAAACACATGTTTAGGAGCTGTGGCGTCAGGTGAAGTCAGTGTAAATTTCTCCACCTTTGTTTTCATACGTCCACAGGATTTCGACCACATCCTGCTGTCTTTCCGCACATCCTCCTTTCAGTTTCAAAACAAGTTACATAATCAACACTAGACTTTTAGTTCCAGTTTGCAGAGAAGTAAGAGACACATCACAGCAAGTCTGGGATCCAAAATCTGAGGAATTCTTCTTGGAGAGAGTTAAGTAATCAGGCGCTCCAGCTGCTGCATGTTTGACTATGTACACAAGACCTGGAGCTACACAATCTGATCTGACACACACTGTTTTACTGCAATGCAATGAGCCAAAGTCCTCTATCAGCATGGTGCCAATTAAGTCTGTACAAAACCACAGCTTAGAGCCTGCTAGTGCATTTCTTCTTCTCTTTAACAATCGGAAACTGACATCTGAACAGCTTCTTTTGGCAGATGTAACCAATCTGTCGGGTTTATCTTGTCTTTTTCTTCACTGTACGCATTAGTTAATATGCACATAAAACAACAAATGTTATTGAGCCGGAGGATAAGATTTTTTTTCTTTTTCTTTTTTTTTTCTCTTTAAAATGTCAGAATATTGTAAAGAAATGTCCACCACAAACAAACCAAAACCCAAATCAAATTCAATTTGTTTGTGGGCCAAAACCAATATGCATTTAATTTACAATCACGTATAAGAGGAAATCAGCAAATCTTCAAAGCTGGAACAAGAGAATATTTCAGATTTATACTTATATTACTCAAAACAGTTGCTGATACATTTATTCTGTCAACTAACTTATCAAATAACTGATTAATTAGAAAGCAGGCATCTGGGTCAAATAAAGTAAATCTGAATTACTTGAGCTCAGATGTAGAGAAGTCATTTCAGAGCTGCTGGTTTTGCCAGCCTAAGCTCCTCTGGCAGGTCTGTCAGATGAGGCCGACTGTGGTCACTTTTGGACACGAGCCTGCATGAGGCAATAGGCTGCCAGTCTCTGCTAAATGGAGCACTTCAGCGCTGATTCATTTCATAACGCTGATGCTGGAGGCCATGTTGTTGAAGGTGATGACTCAATGAAGTCAGCAGCCAAATTGAGAAGAGCGACTGTTTCACTGAAAGGGCTGGAATATGACAATTAGGCTGCATCTCCGAGGATAAAAACCACACGTCACCCCAACCTGAGCATGCTGTAGTTTTAAATTTGTAGATTTTTAATTACTGGAAATATGAGGTAAGATATAGAACGATATTCAAAATCAGATTTGTTCAGTCCTGTCTCACAGGACCGCATGTATTCTGGCCTAAAAAGCCCAAACTGTCCACAGTTATCTCTCCATATTTGGTCAAAATGAAACACAATCTGCCACACAACTGTGTAATTTCAGAAAAATACATCATGTTAAATTTGCAGGAATTTGGCTGAAACACATCAAACTTAAAACAGCAGTTGTTCAAAAATGAACCAGCATATCAAAGACCTGTTTTACACAAATACAGATCCATGTCTGCTGTGTCATTTGAAGTTGGAATGACACTTTCAGTTGAAAGAATGGCAAAGCTATAGAGCATCAAACGTAAGGTAGGTACTGTAATGTTGTTTGCTGCTGCACCACCTATTGGTCACATTCCAAGAAATTTAGCACAGTTGCTCAGGGGTCCTCAGTGCACATGCACCCCAAGTTTGGTTGGAATAAACCCGTGTATTTAAGAGTTGTGTAAGGTGAATGTCACTGAGTACACCTACTCTACGCTGATAACCTTATATCTTCATCTCCCACCTCTAAAGCCACTGTGCACTTTTGGAAATCTGAACCCATCCTTTAGCTCGAAATAGTTGAACAGTTCTTTGGAAGGGAGGAGTCCATGTGAGACCTCTCTGTGTGCACACAGTTCTCTGGTAACCATTCGTACCAAAGCGCTGCAGAAACTTGCACAAGGCTGCATGTGCCTATCAAAACACTAACAAAACGACACTGAGATGTCTTTCATTCCTTTCAGCAGATCATCTGGCCAGTTGAAATGGCTTCCAGCTGCGGTTACAGACTACAACATAGCCCCCCCCCCCCACCCTCCCTCTGCCCCATGTAGCAGAAATGAGTGTAAGGAGGGCGCTCAAGAAACCCATGAGGATGAGAAAGAGGTGTGTCCGAGGCGAAGAAAGGAGAGCAGAGACTCTCATTCCAATAAATCCACCAGACCACAGCTATCACCATGCACATGCAAACAATGCATCGAGCTCTGCTGCTTTCAATTGGTTTGTAGAAGGCTTTACAGTGGATCAGACTGTGTCCACTGACCCTGGGCGGATTACTGAAGAACCCATATGTGTCAGATAATCAGGCTGGTTCACTGCTCGGGCTGTGTGACAGCGGAGAGGCTGCGCTGCTGTGCGGACACTCTCCACTGTTGATCAAATGAAAAATGGGCTTGGCATTTGCGCACAGGCGCCGCATCATTCCGATTCCCAACAGTATCTGCTCCCTAAATAATGTAAGAAAATGAACAGACAGTATAGACGCGTGGATGGAAATGAACGCAGTGTCCCAGGGAGCTTGTTCACGCATTGCTCTACGTTACATCTGGCATCATGTAATAACAATAATCACAAAGCAGTCCATTTGTGAGGCACATGCAGCGATGCTAGAAACGCTTCAGGCCCTCAGATGCAAGAAAGAAACGAAAGATCCAGAATAACAGGGAGGGGGGAAGCGGCGGGAAGAGCTGAGTCCTCACAGCCACAAATTCCCCACTCACACTGCGCGCAAATCAGTCGACACAAAGAAAAGAAGTGTCCGACGCTGCTAAATTAGAGTAAATATAAGAGAAATGGCTCCCTGTGATCCTTTAATAATGAGATTATATACAGGCTATTGTGGCGGATTAGTCTCGTTACGGCGCGCAAGGACAACATCCGAGGCGCTGAAGGGAAAGTAGGACCTGCTCCGGACGGAGGATGATGGGGACATTTTAGTATCGCTGGGAATGATATGAAAACATGCAATGTGTGCTGTTTTATTTTTTTTATTTATTTTTTTGGGAGGTGACTGCTCCCACACGGTTGGAGCGACGACGGCTGCAACGCAAACACGTTTCTCTGCTTATTGTAGACGAGGATCGATGAAGATTCACAGATCACGCAAAATGCAATAAAAAAAAAAAAAGCAGAAGCAGCTACAGGAGGATCTGCGCTGACATATGACGTTAGATAAAATGGTCTTCCATCCGTGTGCGTGATTATTTCTGTACATGTAACGCACAGAGGCCCAACCACTCCCACCTCATGCAAAAAATATTAAATGACAAGACGAATGCCGATGGAGAACAACGACGCAGCGTTTCGCTCGCATGTCGCCCGCTCGCCCTAATGTTTCCGTGCAATTGCAATGACACTGAATTGGTCGAATAAGGGCAGATATGTCGGGGTTTTCTTACCTGAGTGCAGACAGCGGTGTCGTCTCTTCAGCGGCAGTCGCTCACCGGGCGCACGCAGCTTCTCCTCGCAGTGCAGCGGCAGGCCGGAGCGGGGCGCTGCGGAGCGGCGACTGGGTGTCCTGACATGCAACCTGTGCGCGCTCAGTCCATCTGCTCTGGTGTAGGGTACAAACAAAGAGGCGCAAATACAGGCTGCGCTCTTTTACAGTCTATAAACCTACCTGCACCGCACATTTATTATCACAAAAAAACGCATTATTAGTGCTTCACTACATCATCATGTATCATATTTAAACTTGTTAGAAGTTTCCACAAGTAAAGTTTCTATTCTTATTGAACACATTTGGAACATACAAAATTCTGTGGAAAGCCAAAATGTGCGAAATTTAATAGAACACTGAGATATACACCGTTGGGCTCAATGTATGTGGACACCTTTTTCTTTATCACCAAACTAGTTCTGTAATGTTTAGTTATTATTTTTCACATAAAAACAATAGGAGCACACTGGCAGCTGAATGGTTGTGCGCATAACCGCAACATTCGTCGTTTCAGTTGGCTGCAGTTCTTTGTTGCGTGTCACACACTCTCTCTCCCTCCACATGAATCCTGGCAGCATAAAACCAGGAGAAAAGAAACAATAAACAGGACCAATGTGACTGGAGAGGTCAAGAAACCGTACTGGCTTACACCATGGATGTCGCCAAACGTATGTGCAAAGCTCAATCCAATAAAACACTCGGACAAAAAAACGTACAAATCAACAAGCATCAAGAAGAAGAAATAATACATAAAAAACAATAAACAACTACAGTAGACATGTTCAGTTTTCAAAATGTGCATTTCATACCTGTGCACCACGACGTCAGGGGGAGTACCAAAAGGAATGAAGACGATGCACCTGTCTGTGTCATGAAAATTAACTGGAGAGTTCGATTTTAAAAAGCCACTATGACAAGATGGAAGAGAATGTGATCAGAACATAGACCTGAGTATAAACACACACATTAGAAAAATGTTTACATACTGAGCTCTCTAAAAACCGGAGCAGAAGGATCTTTGGGGTTTGAGAAAGTGGCAAATCTTACATTTCTGCAGCAGAGGAATATGTTAGCCCACATAATATTACCATAAATAAAATAAGGACAAATTAAAGAATAGGAAAAATTAAAAGTTCGTAAACAACACACATTAATCAATGGTTCAAATGATTTGACAGTTTAAGTAGAAACAAAGTCAAATGTTTTTTCCCCCAAGAAATTAATTTCTCAACTACTATTCATAAGAAAAGAGAAAGTACATTTCTAAATTTGTAATTAAGTACAATTGTGCAGTAGTTCTATTGCAGGTAATTAGGTAAGTATTAGTACTACATTTATCTGACAGCTGAGTTACTATAGATTTTAAATACAAAACCAATGTCCAGTTTGCAAAATATGTCTCTTATAGATCAAAGTGTAAATGAAATAGTTAAAGATCGTTTCATCTACCACCTATACACACATTTTAGTACCACTTAGTACTATATCATAATATAACCTAAGAGGGGACATTCTGTTTTAGGAGTAATTTCATTTTCTAAGTACATTTTGCTGTCCGTACTTGTACAGTGTGGTATTGCTGATTTAACATCAGTAAATATTTGGAACACACCTTTCAACACAGACAATAAAGGCAGTAAAGACATTATTCTCTCATCTGTACTGATATTGTCTATGTCTTCAGTACAATTTCAGTCAATATTAGTGACACATCATTGGTCAGCTCTGGTCATTTGGTCAAATTCTGAGTTATCTGTTTTTTTTAACAAGCTTTTTACTAATTTTTAAAATATTTAATTAGGTTTATTCAGTTGACATTTTGCATCTTATTCAGTATATTATCAGTTATCTGTTTCTATCAGTATCTGAATAATGAAGCTCTTTAGCCTGCTTATGGGTCAGTTATCAACTGCATCACTAAAAAGGATAAATAAAGGGGGAAATCTATGTTAAATAGCTTTAATTTACCCAAAATATGCATCATGTAACACATGCAGTGATTGTGTGCGAGAGCGTCCAGACTGAACAGAAGCTACAGTAACAGATCAGTGTGGTCGGCACACAAAGGTCCAGTCTTGGCACATGAAACAGTGGGAGCCTGGTGGACTAAACAGTGCACCCTTGTGTCCCTCCTCTTTCACTGGCCTCTCACTGTCACACTCTCGGTGCCAACTATTACACCAAGTTGACAAACCCTTCAGCTCCAGAAAACAGCAGCGGAATTACTGACGGTCAGATAAGGTTGGAGACGTGGGAGACTTTTTGTGCACTCTCTCCCTTTCTATCTCCATTTGGAAATCTGCCCCAGACAACAGCTGCCACTAGCTGTGCGTCTGAAGATGATCTGGATTTATCCTGTGGTGGGACTTCACCGTGGGATCCCTCTGTGGCTCAAAACCGCCCTTCACACACCTTTTAAATCGTCATGTGGTCGAAGTCTGTGTGTTGGAGAAGCCAATCCACTGACATTTCATCATTTCTCTGTTCACTACAGGAGTGTAGTTGATTTAACTGGAGATTTAAAGTCGCATTTAGCAGGTTTTTATGTGTTAAATGTTTATTTTCGCATGTGCGTGTATTTATCTTTTTGCTGACACTTATCTCTTCTCATGGCTGTACGGTAAACATGAAGCTACAGCCAGGAGAGGATTATTTTAGCACAAAGATCAGAAGCAGGGGAAAGCAGCTGGGTAATAAAATTCACCTGTAAAACCTGTTAACTGTCAGTTTTATTTAACCAATCTACTCCATTGATTAAACAATTACTAAAGGGTGGAAATGCCTACTCTGTCTCTTTCTAAAGGTCGTACAATATAACTGATAGCATTTCTAACCACCTAAACCTAAGTTTTGCAAATGGCTGGGGCCAACTGTAGAAATGTTTTAATGTCGGGGACCATACTGAGGCACACACTCAAATTAGTAAAACAGAAAAAACTAATTGTATATTAATAATAATCACAGTATTTTTTTGTGTAAGCGACGCAGAAAATACAACATTATGCACTGAAATTAAATATCAACAAATAACTGTCAAAAGGACAGTTACATGTGAAATAATGCAATGACCACAGTAGTTTATGGTACAATTAAATTGCAGATTTACAGCCTCCCCATCAAAGAAATTGCCCAGCACATAACCCCCACTGTAAAACCACTGTGATATTTTTACACATTTTTCTGTACTGAAATACTGAATCTAATTAGTTATAATGCTCAAAACTTAAAGTATAAATATTAAAGTGCTGATACTGCAGTTTGAGATTTTCTGCCACTCATTAGCCCTGTGTAGATCACGGAGTTTAGCTTCAATTAAAGTGTGAAGTTTGTTTGGTTTTTGAAGAACAGACTCGGGTTCCACAGTGAGACATGCAGTGAACTGGAATTATTTGTCAAACAAGCTAAACAAACGTGGAACCAAACACTAGAGGGAGACAGTCTCTCACAAACATACACCTCTGCCTCATATTTATTTCAGCACAGTATGAACTGTGCAATACACCACGTTTATAATATAAAGTAAGTGAACCCTTTGAAAACACATGGATTTATATTTGCAGAATGATTTAAAACAAGACAATAAGGTCGTGATTTTCAAATCTCTCTTAAAACAATAATCTGGTGCCCATATGTGCACAGAAAGATTTCTCATTACTGTAATTATTCCCACTGTTTATACTGACAACACATATTTTCCTAAAGCTCCTTCAGTGGAAACCATGAGATAAAATCCACAGTCCTGGTTCTGTGCTTTTCTCATAGGCAGCTAATACCAGTTCAAAATGACAACGGTAAACAAGACTAAACACAAATTTATCTCCACAGATAGAGAAATTTAACATTATAAGAACATCAACTGATAGAAAGCTGAACCTAAAGAGGCCCAGAGAGCTCAACACACTGCAACTTAAGAAAACCCACTGAAACAAGCAAAACACAAGCAAATTAATAAATCAATGTGACAACACGGTGCAAAAAGAGAAAACACAACTAAAAACACAAACACACTGCATCACCACAGAAAACACAGCGGAATATAAAACTTACATGTTTTTCACTTACATATTTTCCAACACCAGTCGCCTTCTGTAGCTTAAAGGGGGATTTCATGCTTTTTTGGGGGGTTCTGATGCTACTTTCACACTTCTGTTAAGTTAGAATGAAGTATTCCCAGTTCTAATGTTTTGGCCCCCTCACTGATTTTAAATGGTTTGACCAAAAGGTTAATGCACCCCAGCACGAGACCACCACCCACTATGACCTCAATAATAAACATATAGAATTATCACCTTTCTGATGGTTTTCAACAAAAACTGAGAAATTAAAACCTTGTAGAAGGAGAGTTAATGGCAGAGCTGCTGTGTTGGATTGTACAGGTGTACCTAATAAAGTGACCAGTCAGTGTAGTAACTTTTTTCTTTAATTTAGCTTCCGTTTGAATTTCTGTATCTGTGTTGCTGAATTCAACAGTAATGTTTAAAATAATTCATGTGCACTTTAATCCTTCACCAACGCACGTATGACTTTTATAAATGATAAGGTACTTAATGGAGAATAACAGTCTAATAATAGACCATGTTGCTGCTCCTGTGAAGTATTTACTTTAAAACAGTGGTAGACATAGTAGTAACCGAGCAGCCCGCAGCACATCGCGCACAAGCATCATTAATGCTAAATGTGCCATAACTGGCACAGCCAAAGACCAAAACCTGCTCTGGAAATGAGTCAAAGCACAAGCAGGAGACTTAGCTGAGCTCCGGGTCGCTGACAGGTGGACAAACACAGTAAAACTCGGCCTGTGTCCGGCCAAACATTCACTGTCAGGTAAACTTCATAAAATCCATCAAGGCGAACGTGAGTGAGCGCGTCAGGTTGTAATGTTCCACCACGCGCACCTGAGTGAATATGATTGGCTGTTATTGTCTACATAGCTCTTAATGAGCCAATCATTGTTAAGTAAACTACAACAGCTCAGAGCCAACTTCAGTGATCCGCCTGATCTAACTGTACCTCATTACAGCTCCGAATCATATTTAAATATTATAAAGAGCTGCGAAATAATGGAACCCACCTTCTTTTATTTTTTATTTTTTATAAATGCCCATAACTGGCTCCAGCATGGGTGAAAATGCACTTATAAACATATAACATACACTGTACATAAATATATATAAACATCAACAAAGTGAAAATTTCTTCACAGGGAAAATGTATATGGAACTAAGATTTTACCAATATTCAATTAAAAAAAACATAACTTCAAAAATGTGCACAATACAGTACATATCTTTTACATACTTTTATATTATATGTAATATGATTTATAGCCTCAGTAAGTTAGAGCAACTTATAACTCAACAAGCTGGACCAGAGTGGGCCTGTGCAAACACAGATAAAGAATATTTATGTGTGTGTAATAATACAATTCAAATATAGGTTAAAAAATGGGTATTAATAGTTTGTGAATTTATAAAAGGTGGATAAAAACAATGTTTGACCTCAGCTTGCAACCAGCAGAATTTAAATCTAACTAATGCACATTGAGATTGTGTTAGTATCTATAGGAGGCCAGAACATGCTTCCAGCAGCATTTTCATAAATCTGTTAGGTAGGACATAGAGACTGTGGTTAATGTGGCTCAGCTGCAGATTTTGAAGCCTAAATTGTGTTTGAACCTGTCTTTCACAATCTGACTATATATTCACCTACTTTGTTAAAATAAATCTTACGTTCACCATGTGTGCTCTGGAGAGAGGCATATCTCAGGAACACTTTGAAGGGAATTATTATTATTAGAAAAACATACAAAACTCAGTGTAGGATGTAAATCCTAGTCCTTTAGAGTTCTTGCTTTTGTGGCTTGAATGGATTTAATGTTTACCATGAAACGGCTATTTCAGGTTTGTATCATTTGATCCTATAACCATGTGAATTTCATCAAGTCCTGCAGACACGTGCAGAGTAAAGACTAGATGTGATCTATAAAAAACTGTACATGCTACAAAGAAGTTTCAAAAGTCAATGAATCAGAGAGGAACTTGTAAATCTCATCAACAATAAAACACTTTAACAAGAAGGCTTTTTATTTTCCTCCCAGGCATCTGTGTGTGCATGAATAAAACACACATAAGAAGGAAGTTTTGTTTCTTATTTGCTTTAATTCTTTGTTCTTTGTTCATACATTATTGAACTTCTCTTTATAATCACATACAACAAGACGTTTCCTCCTAAAGTTTGGTCCCATTAAAGCTGTAAGTAATGGTTGTTACTGGGAGCAATGTTACAACGTTTTTGGCTTTTTTCCAAAGTTTTGACGCAACAAAATATACAACGCAGCTTATTTGGCCAATATGACACAGCTACTCAAGTAATATTGCCTTCAATAGTTGCACATAATGTTCCTGTGGATGTCATAACTTTATTTACAAGATCAACTTGAAAGCTTGAGGACAACATGTTCCTGCCATACTTTTGGGCCCAAATGTTTTGACAACAATCAAACCATTTAAACTGAAACACATTATTCTTGGCACAGCTATTGTCAGAGTGTTTTTGGGAAACTTCACCTTACTGTTGAGGCACAGAGCACAAGCTGATGATGTAACAAAACTTCCTGAGTAGAAACAATACGGAGCTCGGTGTCTGAACATCCAAACATTCAAACAAACTGCAGCAGCGACGCCGCCGCGCTCTGCTTTCAGGACGTGCGGTCTGATAAAAGGCCACTACAGCCAACAACCAAGAGAGTGATTGTTACATTAAGACAATCAAAAACAAATGTCGACTGTGCGCGTCTGTGTGAATATGGGGATCTCTCTGCTGGCCTGAACTTTCAAAAAGGCACATTATGCAATGTTTTGCAGGGGGCCACTGCTGAGGAGAACAGCTTTGGCGCCGTGGCTGTGTGCAATAGTGAAAGTGGTAGATATGCAGGATGCAGCTTCCAGGCTTTGGCGTCTTCCACACTGGTGCATGTTTTGCCCTTTGACCCCCAGGGGCTCTGAGTTGGCTGTAGTGCAGTTACAGGATTGACAAACTCTCTGTCTGGTGGTGGTTGGACCCTCCGCCTACCTCTGTCTTGTGTTCAGAAGTGGAGAAACTCTGTGCCCCCCTCCCTCTGGACAGGACCATGAGGGTGTCCCCCGACATGCCCCCAAACTCAGAAGCAAAAGTCCCATAGAAGAGCATGATGAGCATGCAGTAGATCCACTCGAAGATGGCGGAGGCGTGCTGCAGGGCGAAGCTTTCCTGGCAAAAGAAAACTCCGCCTGGTGATCAGAGGTTAAGGAGAACAATGATTGCACAGCAGGAGTTACACAAAGTGAGTCACCCATAGTCACACACACACACACACACACACACACACACACACACAAAACCCAGAATCTATTTTGTTTGCAGTCGAAGGAGTGTGACACACTTCTTTCTCCAGCAGGGGGCCACACAACTCATCACAATGCATCCACCTCTGAAAAGGATGGGAGGAGGGACAACAGCTAGTATAGAGAGAAACCAGTCCTAACAATGGTGATTTGTGTGTAATCTGTAGTTCTCATAAATGCATTTCCTGATCCACAAACAAATACCAAACAAATGCTAACCATTTTTTGCAATTTGGATAAGTAGCAGTATTTTACATATATATCCAACTGAAGAAGTGTCCTGTGCACATAAATATCTAAAAGTGTTGCTGAAGTTCTTCTGCAGTTATTGCACTAGTGTTGGTACAGCGCAAACAGCCCTGTTTAACTACTGTAGTGACCCATATTATTGCAAGAACTCCTCAATTAGGTAAAAAGAATTCTTTAAAACATGAAGCTCAGTCATTGTGGAACATTTCAGCAACTTTAAACGTTTTTTCAATTGTAGTCACAAAAGCGTCAAATGCTGTGATGGAACTGGCTCTGATGAGGGCCGCCACAGGAAAGGAAGACCAAGAAAGAGACCACCACTGATAGGAAACCATTAAGAAGAGAAAAAATGCTTGGACAATGGAAATCTGTCATTTTGGTTGACAGGAGGCTGAGAGTGGGCAAATTACATCTGTCGTTTTGACGAGGCACACCTGTTATCCCAGGTGAGCGTGACACTGCCAATCCTCTGCAAAACAAACAGTGGTGGATACTTAGAGGAATCTAAAACATGAGACATATTTTGCTAAATATACAAATACAGTATATGTACTATGTGTAGTCAGGTCCATAAGTATTTGAACAGTGACGCAGTTCTCATCATTTTGGTTGGATTTAAAAAAGGATGATAAAGATGTGCTTAAAGCAGAGACTGTCAGCTTGAATTTAAGGGTTTGGCCAGAAATACTGGATGAACCATTTATAAACTTCAGCCATTTTTATTAATAGATGCCAAATGTTTGAACAATTGGCTGCTCAGATGTTCCATGGCCAAGTGTGTGTGACAAGTAAAGACAGAGAACAAGCCACCATTAGGCTGAAAAACCAAAACAAATCCAGCAGAGAGATGGAAAAAACCTCAGGCGAGGCGGGGGCCAATCAACTATTTGGTACATTCTTAAAAAGCGAGAACACACTGGTGAGCTCAGGAAAATTAAAAGGCTGGACCATGGAAAACAACTGTGATGAATGACAAAAAACATTCTTTCTCTGGTGAAGAAAAACCCCTTTTCAACAGTTGTCAAGATCCAGAACACCCTCCAGAACATCAGTGTCAGTGTCAACAATCAACATCTAACCGTTTATAACAGTCAAAAGTTTGTTCCTTTAAGAAAAGTATAAAATCTAGCATGTTGGAAGGATACTGAGCACCAGGGCGATCAGAGCCAGCAGGGCCATCCCCACACGAATGTGACCTAATCGGTACTCGTCCTGAGTCTTGGCCAGTCTGTACGTCAGTGCGGACTGAAGACACACAAACAGCATGCTGGAGGGGAAAGCCACTGCAGCTCCAACATAGTGGAGGACTTTGGCAAAATCCACCTGAGAACACAGACAGAGAAACAATCAAACACTTTCACTGTGTGTGGAGGAGCAGGAAGCTGTCAAAGACGCTGATGTGAAACGGTGGTAACGTGAGGTGTTCAGCGAATGCCGTGTAAAAACTTTCATAAGTGTGATTTAACTTAATAGACATTGCTGCGTATTTTAATTGGGAACAACTGAAGTTGGAAAGTGAGCAGAAATGTGTGGTCAATCTCAGTCATCAGATCATGGTATTTGATCCTCTGACCTTTCCTTTATATTCAGGTCAAAGTGGTCAAAAAAATATTTTAAATGAATTAAAACTTTTTTTTCCAGACCGTGAAGGTTCCAAGATAATTGAGCCAACTTTAGAGATTCCCTGACGTTTCCTCTAGCGCAATTTGCTCTCCAAAATTTCTTTTTCTTTGGTGAAAGCAATGTGCTTCTATACTAAACTGAGATGGTAAAAATAAAAGCCAAACATGTTAGCATGATAATATTTAGCTAAAAAAACTAGTGGCACTATTAATGGTAGCCTCACAGAGTTCCCCTCTTCAGTGTTGTTCTCTTTTCAGAGACCAAATATATTTATATTTCTTTTCTAAAATGTGCTGCACCTCAACACTGAGACCTGGTAATGATGAGATCTTTACAGACGCAGATTTTCTAACCTTAATTCTCAGAAATGTGCAAATATTTAGCCTCAACCTTAAGTTTAAATCTAAAAAACAAATAATAACTTTCCTGACAGGATGCAAAACAACAATCACTTGAGCATCATTTCTTGTGGGAGCATCCAGAAACAACAAAGCTGAACCACGCACACACACACACAGACACACACGGACACACACACACATGTCAGCGTGACCTAAAACTGGCACTGTGGGTAATCGGTGTTATAATATCATGTGGCAAAGAACGTCACAGCACAGGATGATCTGCACCCCGAAAATAAAAGATGAGGGTGGAACTGGGAGGAAAAACTGTAATAATACAAATTTACAAAGGGAACGAGATCATCTCCATTATCGTCTGTGACACTGAATGAGACGACGCGTGTCAGTTTGAACTCACGATAATCAATGAGATAATGTGTTGATGTGAAGTCGTCATGCTGCTTCACCATGCATTTATAACTTTGAACAGTTCCTGTATTCTAACAGTACTAACAGGGAAATAAAAGGGGAAACTAGATATAAAAGGGTTAAAACGTGGACAAATTGCCTTCGAATGTGGCTATAATGAAATGTTATTGAAAGACACATGTTATGTAACAAAGCCTCAGCACACGTTCTTCCTGCAGCTGCTCTCATTCATGATTGCCTAAATCTCCGACTCAACATTTCATCTCTGTGTTGTAAACGAAGACCCGCAACTGTACGTGGCTGCTCATTGTTCATCAGATGAGTCAGTACAACGTAGATTAACAGAGTCAGTGACTCCTGCCATGTTTACTCTGAGCCAAACAAGACAGAGGGGAGAGCGCTGTCGCCAATCAGCACTTAGTGTGCAGTCCTGGCTGTTGCATCACACACACACACATACGCACACCCACTGCTGGAAGAAGTGTTCAGATCTTTTACTGAAAGCTGCTATAATGAGTATTTATATAACAGTAATGTGCTGAATGATAATATGAAAGGTGTGTCTGGTAGTGAAGGAGAGTTTTCAGCTGAGTCCGCAGCTCCTGGAGCTTTACAGTGAGTTTAACTCGTGCTGTCACTTGACGTTTTTGGAGGCACACAGGCCATTTCTTTATGTAAAGCATCTTTTAGCATCGTAACTGCTGCTAGGTGCTGTTTGTCGTCATGTTAGCTGTCGGAGTTGTCTATAAAAGGTGATGCAAAAAAAGGTATGCATATGTGCGTGTGAATACAGTCAAAGCTATTAAGAAATTGCAGAAAAGTGTTTTTGACCCCAGTGCTGCACATGCATCCATTACTTGTGAACGGGAAACTTGTCTATACAGAGTGTGTGTGCTCGAGTACTACCTCCATCTGAAATATGGTTTGGATGGTGCAAGTTTAAAATATCTGCAAGCATCTATGGCTGTCAAACATTTGCAGTCGAGTAAAATTTACCTCTGAACTCTAGTTGAATGTATCTCAGAATTGATTACAGTACTTAGTTTCTTTCCACCGCTGCACAAGTCAAAGCAAATAAATGTCACTATACACTGCACACGCTACATTCCTGGCAAAAAGTGCACAGTTTAACTTGTCAGCACCTGTCAGCACCTGAGGCGATGAAAACTCTCAACACTACAAAGGATGTGTGCAGAACTGTATTGTAGACTTGTGCAGGTACAATGTGTTCATATGTGCACCTGAATTTCTGACTCAGCAACAAAACTGTTTTTATCACATCCTAAAGTGAAGTTACAACTATAAATCAGCACAAACGGTGATCCGCATACTGAGACTCGTCCTTAAACTGAACTTCTCTATTGACACAAAACATCTTGTTTTTAAGATCACAGAGAGGCTGCCAGACAATTTCCAGACGGAACAAACACAGCATCAAAGAAAATCTGCTTGGAAACTGTACAAAGTGCTGAGAGACAGCAGAGAGGACTGGCAGCCACGACACAGCAAAAGCATCACATGATATGAAGACTAAATCCAGCCGATTCCTCCAACCTGGTGAAATAGTTTATTAAATTCAGAATGGTGCTGCAATTGCAAAGAACATGTGCATGTAGCAAGACAAAAGCTGCATTTATAGTCCAGCTTTAGAAGGTAATAGTGTGGAAAAGGTGCCTACAGGTGTGCACACACCTGGCTGACTTAACCATATGTTGGGGCCACAGCTGCTACCACACTGAGACCACAACAACTGTGCTCAGATTGTCTACTTCAAGTTTCCAATGCAGGTGTAGTTTGTTGACAGTGACGACAACAGCAAGAAATATTAAAAAAAGACTCAGATAGCAAGAGAAGTAAGAAGCAATCATTCCCTACATCACAAAAAAGAATGAAAACATAATTACTTTGGGATTTACAGTTAAACTGAGATTAGATCAATGTTTTTCGTGACCTTTTGTGATGGAAACGTTGCTTTAAGACTCATTTTCGGAGGCAACAAAGTCAATTAAGTCAGCAAAATCCTGGAGAGACTTAAGAGGGGGCAACAATAACTATCCATGTAGAATGTCCTGAAAGCCTGTCCTCGGACCATTACAATCAAAATGGGTTATTTTCTGTGATGCATGATGTAGAAAGGTTGTTCCACCTTAAATTTACTCACAAAATTTCATGACGTTCTTCTTATTTCTTTTGTTAAAAAAAAGTCCTATTGTGTTGGTGGCATCAGATTAAAAAGAACAGAGCATCCTCTGGGATTATTTTGTGTGAATTTCTGACCTGCACCAGAGATTTTGTCTATTAGCTCAAAGTATCTGGACAGTCTGAGCTCCTTTGTGGCCTCGCTCTGTCCCATGTTACCTCAATGTTGTTTACGTTACACAGGGGCCCCGCTGCACTAAGTTTCCATGGCATCGACCCATAAATCATGTCAAGTCTTATCTAAGCAGTAAGGTCTCAACGCTGAATAAAAGCCGTAAGAAGAAAAACATTAAATAAGGAACAACTTCAGTACTTCAGTTTGATTCTAGCAAACAGAAACTGGTAAAGAATTTGACCTGTTGTTTTTACAGTATCAATGCCACACATTATAACACTATACCCCACTGGCTGTTATTAAACTATTAAACTCTGCAAAAAAAAGACATCCGCCTCAATTTCAAACAAAGCGATTTACAATAGCCGGATGACATGGAACTCACGAACAGTGATACAGCAATAGTGTTGGGAAATTATGTAAGAAATTATGTAACTTGCATTTTGAAAAAGCAGCATTTTTAAAAAATAAAACCAATCCCTAACTGATATTGTTCAGCTGCTGTACGAGATTAAGTGTGAGCTCTGATTTTTAAATATAATATATATATATTTCTTTTCTTTTTTTTGGGCATTGAATAGTTTGACGGTAGAGGGCAGACAGGAAAGAAAGAGAGAGTGACATGCAACAAAAGGTGGTCCCTGGCTACCAGTGTGCTCCTTAAATGGGAACTTTAAAGTCATGTAAGAAAAACTACAACTGACCTGCGCTGTACACCTTTAGATTCCTCTAGATTTAAGATCTCTTTAATACTATAATGAAGTATCAAAGCAGTAGCCAGATTAACCTGATGGCAATCCGCTTAAATATATTGTGTTTGCTGATATTTGTGACTTTGGTGAAGATCAGATCACATTTTATGACCAATTTCACTGTGTGTCCTGATAAACTGCTTCCAAACCAGCATCACCAAGAAAAGCTTTAATGCAACTGATCAGACTGTGATTACCTGGAAGTTTCCCACCATGATGAGACCAGCAGCACAGATCCATCCGGTGGAGAGGCCGGCCGTGTTGAGGACACAGTTCTGGTGTTTCTCTATCACGTGAGCATAACGCAGCAGCCCGATCAGCATCACTAGAGGAACAGACATGAAGAGGACGAATGAAGAACAGAGGAGAGAGATGATGAACGTATTTTGTAATAAAGTTTGTAATAGTTTGGGTCTTCTGCTCTTGTTGAATGTGATCTTTCTCTACATAGAATTGATTTATACTGTTCTCCTCTTGTTCGCTTCCCCACACATTTGCAGTATCAATTTGGCCACCATAACATATCTCTGAGTTGAAAAAGAAATGCAGCTATGCTTATCTACAGTACAAGACAGTGCACCCTTAAATGTCTCTGTTATCTCACAGCAAAAAGCTTTACAAGCCAAGGAGTAAAGCTGGAATTATGTTCTGCAGAGATTCACCTCTCTTGTCTGGACATAACCAGAGCTTGTTTCGAGACAAACATTGAGCTTCCCACGCTCTCTGTTCACATCTCTTACGAAACGTCTCCAGCCACAGCTTTAAGTTCTTCATGTTGAATGAAGAACTGACTCAAACTGAGAGAAGCTGATTTTGAGCAAAGAAATAGGTAAAAAGAGAAAGATAATTTGTTTCCACTCGAGATATGGAAAAGGATATGAATGTACTGTCCACAACAAAGTTATTTAAGTTTAAACACCTTAGTAATCCTATATACAAAAACTCATTAGGATAACTAAAGATTTAAGAGGAATTACACTTGCATTTTTAAGGAATCTTACTTAAAATGTATAACTTAGTTTACTCTAAAACTATGTTAAATTAACTCTTAATGGTTTAGCAACTTAAACGCGCCTGTAACAGCACCAAACCACGGCACATACACAACACTGTTATATCTGTTATAATAAGATGATGCTGCAGATTTCTGTGCGAGCAGCTTCCTGAAGTGTGTGTAAACTAAACTGCTCCATCAAAGCTTCACAGCGGTTTCACGCCGCTCTCTCGCGCTTCCATCTGACGCTCACGTCGTTCACATCTGGCGCTCATCACGCCAACAACTACAGAGAGCAACTGTTTTGATGTTCATGTTGTTAGTCCAGTGGTGAACGCAGTGGTCAGCTTTTGATCATTGAGTGCACGCTGCCCTGAGAGTCCGTGTTTTGGGTTCCGGGTTATCTGAGTGTTTCCCTGGCTGCTGCACAGCAAGGGAGAAACTTTCTGATCCACAGGACTCCAACAATTACCATTCTTCTCATCTGGTCTCACACCACACCTTCGAGTTAAACAAACTGCCTCACAAACATAAACTGAGTATTGTTTATGAAAGCAGAATAATAAAAAAGGGAATGCTTTTGAAGTGGGGCGAGCGTGATCCCGAACAGAACAGCACTGTGGCTTCCATTTACAACTGAAAAAGAGAGATTCATCAGCAACTATTTTAGTAATTGATTTGTCGCAGTCAATACCATATCGTGTTGCCCTGACTAATGTTTACCAGTCAATCCTATGCTTTGTTTTGGCTGACGGAAGCTTATTTCACAAAATAAACATTGTTTTATGATTAATTCATAGAGTTTTGTAGAATAATAACAAAAAATATGGTATTTCTCAGTTTTAAATACCTAAGGTATAATTTGTTTACTAAATGCCCATTTTGGAGTCTCCAAATGTCTTGCTGGAGGCCTGGATGAAATCAAAATTTGAGAGCGTCCTTAACCACAGAGACCCTTTTCCATTCCAAAAGCAAAGAGAAAAAATTTTATAGAGATTTTCTGAGTGATAAAGTAGAACCACTGTTGTTTTTACTTTCTTCTACAGCTTCTGCAGGTGTAGTACAGACCCTGGGTGAGGAGTAAACGTAAAGGTCACAGGAAAAACTGCAGAGTCAAATAAATAATGATTTGACAATAAAGTCTGAAAAGACTTCAATTCAGTAAAATGCTACTGAATTGCATCCAAAGTTACAAATGATATTAAACTAAAAATCTTTTGCTTTTCCACCCCTGAACAGACAAAACAAGCAGTTTTTAGATGTCATCCTAGGCTTTCGAATATTAATTCTTTTCACTGTTTTCTCACATTTCATAGACAAATAGTTAATTGAGCAGTTTTTACTGCTGCTTTTATTTTAACAAAATGTGACTCTGTGCTTCATTGACCTAATTTCAATAATTTGTGTGTCTCTTCTCACAACTCTTACTGTTACTGAGGTGCAAACTGCAGGGACAGAGAAAACGATAAGATACTTTTAAACACATACCTACTCTTATTTCGTCTGTGAGTGGCAGAGCATTAAAGTTGTGAGATAAATTCCACACAGAGAAAAAAAAACTGAGCTTAGACAGGTTAATGGGCTCATTAAACATCCACAAATTCCATGTTCTCAGGAAAAACTATGAGAGCCAGGTGTGCTCTGCTGAGCAGCCACATAAATTACACTAAAACAGACTCTTTGGTATTTGTCCTACCCCCTGAAAATTAATCTGTAAGTCATCTGTGCAAGCAGGTTATTAAGATCCATGGTATGTTTTATTGTTAGGTGAACTCTACGACGATGTTCATTTCTCATCTAAAACTGATAGTTTTCTAATCTTAATTATGTATTTATCTCAACCCAATCTGTCCCTAAACCTACCCAAGCTGTTTTGACGCCTAAACTGAATCACACCGTAACTGCTCCACTCTTTATGTAACTAGACAAACAAGGTCTGTTAAGCAGCGTTGTGCACAAACGCGCTAATTTTTTTTAGTGAGCGATGAACTGAATGAATCGGTTTGCAACTAAAGAACACGAGCATCACTCACTGACTCACGCTGAATGTGATTAGCAAAGGCTTTGTTCACTCAATGAGTTCTCCTTCGTCGATCCTCTCTTTTACAACTCACTCGATCTGCGTGTGAGGCGTTCAGGGACCATATGGACCTTAGGTCAGTTGCAGTTTTAGAAGCCCTAGCAGCTGAATGGTCTTTATCAAATCGTATAAACCGCGAACACCCAGACCTCATCTCCCTAATAAAACATCAGAGTCATGGATATTAAGTTTTTGGTAACCTAGTAATTTACAGCAAATTACATAACTGAACTTATTCTGCAAAACCTGGTGTAAAGTCAAGCTAGTACACGCCACTACTGCTGCTGCTGCAGCTGCAAAAGAGAACTCAGGTGCTCTCTCTCTCGTCCTTTGCAATGTTCAACTTGTGCCACAGACCTGCAGTCCTCAAAGTTTAAAAATCTCAGTATATCAAAGCTTAATATGGTAAATTCTTATACTATATGTTTTAGGATAAGTATTCACCCTGGACTCCACAACCCAAAATAAATGGTTCAAAGCAGATTTGGGGACTAGTTGACCGTCGAGGGTGAACACTTGTGGATCATGTGATGCATAAAAAAATGCAGCATTCATGGCACAGAGCAAATTTTCCCCTCAGTGCGAGAGGGTGAGGTGGGACCTGGCACTGGGTTCTGGGGAACAGAGACTTGGCTGGAGTTACTGCAGCTGAAAAAACAAGCCTGAAGTCTTGAGTGCACAGAGTTGTGTTGAACCAAGAGCAGTAGTTCGGGTAAATGTGTGGAAAAATAGTAGTAGAATACGATTAAACAAACCTGTAATGATACGTACCCATAAAGGATCCAGTGCTGCATACAAGGCTGAAAAAGCAACTTTCAGGGGGCAGAGTTCCACATTTACTGCAGTGAAAACAGAGAGGAAAGCAGGGGTAGTTAGCCTCCAGGCTTAGTGTACTCAAGTACTCATTGTCATGTCCCCCCTCTTAGTCCTTGTCATGCGCCTTTTACTGTGCAGGAATTCCTTCCAAAATAGCCATGAAAAAGCAGCAGGACCTTATATGTGTCCTCTGCTATTCTGCGGTATTAAAACACAGCCAACATTTTATTCTTAGGCAGTGGTTTAGCAGAAAAAACATCTATATAAGGAGAACTACAATCTCGCTGGGAGGTCGAGGTAAGAATTACACAGATCTTTATCTACAAATCAAAAGCACCATAATGTTCAAGACATGTTTTAGATGCTTCCACAGCAGCGTAAACCTGTTGTTCAGCAGGACGGGTGTTCCTACGTGTTTACACTTCATGACTCAGTGTGGAGATGTTTGAAAGAGCAGTGACTGATCCACAACACACAACAAATGCTCTTCTTCCTGTCGAGGTGAAAAAGGTCCCCCACTCCCCCCCACCTGACTGCGAGCTTCACTCAGATAAGTGTGGGCTTACAGTATCTCACAACACATTGAGCACTGCAGCTGCTCACCAGCTATCAGAGCAATTTATCAAGTAACGACTCAACTAGAAAAAAAAGAATCACACAAAATACCTTCGAGGAGCTGTTTCAAAACGTGTCAACTTGTCATGACTGTACAAACACTGTCTGTCTGTTCAACCTGAATTTATGATCAAATTATATTAATAAATTTTTAGACTCAGGATACTCGCTGGTGCAGGCTCCACCACTGAAGAAGGCGCAAAGATCATGGTTAGAGCGAGGGATGCTTCTCAGAGTGAACTCACTGATAAGTTTCTGGACATAATAAGCAGTCCTAGGCCTAACTAGTCATACAGACATAAAAGTTCCCAGAGTGTAATCTAATATGTTGTTTTTTCGTCCCTGGTATATTGAAGAAGATAAAACTCTCCAGTTTAGTTTGTTTGGTACCAAGACAGAAAAAATATACACTGGACATATTAAAGCACACTTTAAGTGAAACTTTTAGTTAATATTTCAATTAACACAGTTTAAAGTGTAATAATATAATTAAATAATATAATTAATTATAATTATTTTTTCAGTTGGGTGTGTCCCTTAGAAGAGTCGTGTCTGTTCTGTCCCTCGTCCTTTTGTAAGACATGTTTCCAGGCTCCGAAGCTTTTCACTCAATGTTAAATCAGATGATGCATGATGCAGCAGCATCACCTTTCAGAGTAAGCTACTCAACTTATCTCTGTTTCGGTGTCATTCATTGACAAAAGCACATTGTTTCCCTGAGAACAGTTGAACTAGAAAGCTGTTTCCACTCTGATTCATCTGGAATTACACAGCTCCACCTGGATGGTTGGTGGTTGGACCTGCTGAATGATCACCCTCTTTATAAATCATAAATTAACCCATTAATGGAGCCAGAACGTTCTGAATAAAATGATATTTGTAACAATAGGAGCCTAATGTTAGTAATAAACAACAAGAAGATAAATAAATGATCATAATATCAATAATAATGCTGATTCTTTCTAGAAGGGTAAAGTGTGTGGATGTGTGGGCCTGCCAGGTCAGGGTTTATTTATGAGACATATTTCTAGCACTGATTCTGCCACAGAACTGTTTGTAAACCCTTTCAATCTGCTGTTCAGAACTGTTTTTTATAAAAACAAGAGAAATAAGCTATTATATGTTTAAAAAAAACACAACCAGACAGAGTAGAGCTTATAAAAACAACAGATGGAAACCGCAGACCGCAGCAAAGCAAGCTGTTATTGTCCTGTACATCATTCAATACCTGTGGTCACATCATGTGTACAGTGAGTCTTCTGTTGTGCCTGAATGGTATTTTTAATATTCTATTGAGAGCAGAAAGAGGATCCTCAGTCAGCTTTGTCATTAATTTGCCAAAGAAACCACAACAACGGCAGCAATTCAGTGTCAGCAATGTGCTGTTGCTTAGTTCACTGAAAGATGCATACACAAAACAGACATGAGTTTCTCAGGTAAAATCACACAACAGCTCAAATATTCCAGGAATAGTTTCAGAGGAGGAAAGTGGATTTAAATACCAACCTGATGAGTGGTATGTTGTCCAGAGTGCAGCACAGCACAGGGCCCCTCTGTAATGGCAGCTGCTCCTCACATGACTCATTATAAATCCTGAAAGCACACAGACATGCAGACATTTACTCCAGTCTGCAGACACTATATGTGTGAATGTAGAGGTTTTACTACAATAATTCAATTGTTCAGAAATGGATTTATCCAGCAGAAATGAAACCTACTAATATTTTGCTAGGTTGAAACTCAAAACAAAAAGTCAAAAGTTTACTTTTACCCACCAAGAGCCAGCTCAGTGGTTCATAGATTTTTTATTTCTAATTTCTAGGGCAGGAAAACTGAAGGAAGAAAACGCTGTTAATGGATGAGCATCAAATCCCATATTTGGCAAAAGACAGTAGAAAATTAACCAAAATATATTTTGGTGAAAGGTCTCTTTCAAAACACAGTTAAACGCTTTGCATTTATCTGCACATGTCCTGCATGTGCTGCGTGTTGTGGTTTATAAGTTGTCAGATTTATGTCCTGTCCTTACATCCACATAAACTCTCTCTTTACACATCCTCCCATCACGTCAGCATTAAATGGGTTGATAACAATCACAGGAATGCCTTCAGGCAGAACATTTAGAGTCTATGTTCTGCTTTTGTAATTAAAAATATCCACAATAATGCATCACTAACATGTACGTGTGTGTGTATGTGTGTGTGTGTGTGTGCGCGTGCACTCCGTACCAGTTATGCACAGGGCAGACGTGCTGGTTGTAGACGGCCATCGCATATCTGTAAAATTAAAGAACAAAAGAATCTTTAGTGATAGAACCTAACAGGAAATAAAAACTATCAAGTTTTAAAAGCACTGGATCTTTCATGCAGCTGCTTCTCTTCCAATATATTTTTTCCCTAACAAAACATATGAATGAACTTTGTTGTTTTTACAAACCGAGGCCGCTTGTCTTTGCCGCACATGTGTGCAGGCTGTCTTTTAACCTGCACTCTGACACAAGAGGAACTGCTGTTGCTTTTAAAATCCCTTAAATCTGTCAACTCCACAATAATCACCTGCACAAACACACAAACCTCAGATAATGCATTGCGCATATGATTATACGGTAGAGCGCGCTGTAGGCAGCTGATGTTCACAGTGTCTGCCTGACAACTGGTTAGTTAGGCCAACACTTTACTCCAGGCTGAAATGTCTCTACAACATCTGGATGGACTGACAGTTAATTTTGTGCAGACATTCATGGTGAATATGACTGATTCCCTACGTTCACATTTCCCTCAGGATCAAATGTAATAACCTTTTCATGTAGCACCATCACTAAGTCCAAAAATTTCCCCAAGGGGATCAATAAAGTACAGTATTTCATAAGTATTATTATTATTAAATATCTGTTAAACTACTGACACCGCTATGAGCATCCCTTCTGGTTGTGTGGGACTCGAGTAGAATCTATGGCTCAAGAATAATCAGTTATTGACTTGACAATATGGGCAATGAGGCACAATATGGTACAGGCTACGGGAGGCATCATCCGTCTCATTCTTGTGAACACATTATCTCAAGAATGCCTTGATGGAATTTCTTCATATTTGGCACAAATGTCCACTTGGACTTGATTGATTAGATTAGATTTTGGTGATCAAAGGTCACTGTGACTGCATGTATGTCCTATTCTCATCCACGCTATCTCTCTCGGAAACAGCTGGAGAAAATTTTATCTCATCTGGCACAAACATCCATTTAAACTCACATCTAAACTTATTAGAATGTGATTCTGGACAGACATGCATGTAAATGATAATTTCATTGTTTGGTGGAGGCATACAACCACCATGTGATGATTCTAGTTTTATTTAACTTTTTTTAAGCTACAAAATATTAAAAGACACATCTGAACTAACGAAAACGTTGTTAACGCATTACTTGCAGGACATCAACATGTGTGCATATTACAGACTCCTGCTGTTCAGTGTTTATTAGCAGTATAATAAATGGTTTATGAGGTGTAAGCAGCAGTAAACACGGTTTAATTGCCTATCAATGTTCAGTATTTGCCAACAACTATTGTCTCATTTTCTGATACGTCAGTGTTTTACTACATTATCATTCATTATATTTTTTATACATATATTGATAAATAATAAACACTTATATCTGCTTATAATTACGTTGCAGTGTGTAAAATAACCCATTTATCACAAGTGTTTGCCGTGTTTCACCGCAGCCACGTGTGACCAATATGTTTTCTCAAGTGAGGGGATAACAGAGTTTTAACCACCGCAACACATTATCAGTTTCTTTCAAAAGACACTTTGTGCCACAGATAAGATACAGACATGAATCAACAAACCAAGCTGCTGACAAAAAAAAAAAAACTTAACATGTGCCTCTCAATCACTGATAACAAGGAGACAGTCAGATCAGAAGAATTGATTTGCCTTCAGGTGAACAAACAGTAACAACGTGGTCGCAGCATTTTAACTAGTGAAGCTTTTCTCTGGCGTCTGATATAAATAATTTACTTTGGTTAAAATGTTAATGATGAATCTTATTTTTACAGCCACATCAATTCATTCTTAGCCACAAGAGCTTCTCAATCTCATCATGTCAAAATTCCCTGCAGGTCAAAACAACCTGCTAACTAACATAACTAACATTCCCAGTAGCTTCAGCTGTACTTTGTGCTTTGTGCTAATTCGCAAGTGTTTGTGTACGAACATGCTAAAAAATAAAGGTGGTGAATGTGGGAAACATTCTGGAGAGTCAAAAAAACTGAATTTCCACTTCAGGAAATAAGAAAACCTCATTGACAACTGTAACAAAACTGTACTGGGCACATCCAGCTGAACGGAACATTTCTTAAATGATATTAATTATTATTAATGATACTATGTGACACTCACATCAGAGGAATTGATTTACCTATTGTTGCACAAACAGTGAGTACGTGGTGAAGAGGATCACAGCATTTTGACTACTGTAGTGTTTCTGTATAAAACAAGGCTTCATATTCCTTCACTCGTTCCCATGGAAACGTCACAAGTTGACTCGAAACTGCAGCAAATGTTACAGTTATGATTATAGGTTGTACAATTATTCAGAACAGCTTTCAAAGGCCCAAGCAGACAGGTGACAACGTGTCTGATAAAAACAGCAGGTCTGGCAGAATGAGGGGGATTACAGAATCCTCACTGAGAGCTTTGGAGCTTTGGAGACCTGTGGGTGAATCCAATCGCACCGACGAGAGAAAGGAGGAAAATAAAGAAACAGAAAGAGAGTCAATTACTTAACAAAAACTTAAAAGGTGAAAAGTTTTGTGAAGCATCCCAAAATGCTAAATCTGAGAGTGCATCAAGATGTTGCTGTGTGCAGCCTGCAGCATGAGTTTGTTCAGTGTCTTCGTCTCAGTCGTCGACAGCTAAAACTCAGAACATTTTCATGACCACAGTAAAAGCCGTGGCTTCTGTGGAGATATGTGTGCTCCTGTGGTTTTCTACACTGAAGAACAATAACAAAAAAAACTAAAACAAAAGATGCCATGTGTGACCTTTGGATCGCACATACAGGAAGAACAGAGAATTCTTGGCTGAATGTAGAGTATTTAAATCACTAAGCTGAGTTAAGATTAAAGGATTGTTTGAAATTTGGGGAAATACATGAGGAGAGTCGACCAGATGAGAAGACAAATTCCAGCATACACCGCCTTTGTACCAACAAACCAGCTGCTCTGGGCCGTGAAACTTTTCAGATCATGTTGAACATGTTTAAAACAGACAAAAAACGTTTAAAGTAATTTGAACTTCTTGGCTCTGGCACCTTTTTTCTATAATCTTCATCGAGCCTGTTTCACAGAAGCCACAACAGATTTTTTGAACTTTTCTTTCCCACCTCCATCAGAGACAAAGTCCGGCAAAAAGGCCTCTGAATAAGTTTAACAAGTCTTATCTTTTCTGTTGAGTGTGGCAGTTTTCTTGAATTGTCATCTTGTTTGGATTGTATTTGTTGTCGTAACACTGTTTTTGTGCTGCCTTCTTGGCCAGGTGCGTCCTAAAATTAGATTTTAATCTCAATCAGACTTCTACTGTGCAACGCTGGTGAGTTAAGATGCTGCTGGAGCATGTTGTCCAGTTTGAAAATAAAGAAAAGACTGCTTACATTTCCCACCCTGGGTGTCTAAATGATGGAAAATGTTACAGTTCAACAAGATTTAGTCCTAGATAAAAGCAATAGTTCGGCTACTTCGGAAAGATGCTTGGTGTGTCATGGCCCTTAGCATAGAATGAAAAAAGTTGCTAGGACTACACAAGATATGAAGGACATATCCACACTAGCTGTTTCCCCTGCTTCTGGTTTTTATGCTAAGACAGATTTTGTTTCTGTAGTACCGGTGGTAACGCTTCTCTCTGATCACCCAGTAGTCTGCAGTGTTTGCCTCAGATCGCTTGGAACCTTCAATGGAGGTGATACCAAAAAAAAGGTGCCAGGTATACTATCCAGAACATTTTCCCTATGAAAAACCAAAGAAGTAGTGTTAAAAAAGCGCAATGTTCCGCTATGAGTCTGCTTTTAATCACTGTCATCTTATTCTCTGCAAGAAAGTCAGTAAGTGTTCTGTTAAAGATGTCACCTTTGGATTTTTGTTCTGTAGAAGAAAAACAACGCATTTATCTACTCCGACAGAGCACTGAAGCCCACCACCTGTTGACTCGTACTGGCAGCGGGACAGATGCTGAATGGCTCTGCTCTCGACGCACGCTGTCGTCATGTGGAGAGTTAGTTACAGATGTGACGTGCAGCGTGCGGAGTGGCAGATGCAGGGACACAGATCAGATAAGCCAGGAAGAATTTCAAGGATGACTGTACACCAACACACAAAGCTGTTGCTCTTTCCTTGCAAAAAAGGAAACAAATTTCCATACGTGAACTTTGCACAGCCAGCCGAGGTCATCGGGATGACTGCAGGAATAACAAGGAGCGTGTTTCACCACACTAGGTACTTACACAACCCATATTCCAGTGATGGTGAAGACAGGCAGGCTGACAGGAATGATCATCCACGGAGACATGACGACCACCCGCAGATCTCCTGTGTAAACAACAACAAACACCAGCTTCATTAAAGACCTGAGGGACTGAGCCACAAAACCAGAATCACTGTCAGGAAGTTTGTGCAGAAACATGATCACGACTTTATCAACAACAATTTAAAGCGTCCTTTAATCATTAGAGTCATTTATCGAGCAATAACACCACACGTTATGTTTCCCACTTCTTTAAATAATTTCTTTAAGTATTGTATTGATTGATAATCACATAACATACTGTTCACTATGATCTGATTAAGCTGCTAAATGGCCCCAGGACAAAAATCCACATTTATCCCTCTGTTGCTGCAGCGTGCACAGTATTTTATGTGTGTGTACATACAGTACAGTACATTCAGTCTTAATCTTACGCAGGGTCATTCTTTAAAATGACAGCAAACGTCACTCTGTGTGTCAGGATTAAGTAATAAAGCAGAGTTTCAGTGGATATTCTGATTTACTGATGCATATTAATCATTTTTAATCAAATTAAGACAAACCAACTGATACACAGTAATTCTGGAAGTTCAGGGGAAGTTTCTTTCATGCACTTAATGTGGTGCATGTTTATGACGGCAGCTAATCTCAATCGTTTACTCTAAAGACAAATTGTCTTAAATCATGTATTAAAACTGCTCATGTCATCTGATCAACACTGAAACCAAAATATTCTTTTACAGTGAGATGAAATGAAAAAAATAAAAAAAATACTTACTTGAGAAGCTGCTATTGAATATTTCAGTATAAAATTAGTGGTTTAAAGTAACAACATACAAGTGCTGTAACTCAAAGGTACTTTCTGTTATTTTGTACCTTTACTCCATCACATTTCAAAGGTATTAACAGTATAGTACTTTTTACTCTTTACTCTAAATACTCTTCAGATTAAAAATACACATATTTACATATCATTTTCTTATAAATACTTAGACACTACTTCACACTAGTAAAATCACCTCCAAATCAACCATGCAACTCAAACATTAAGGTATCAGTGATAGTAATCTATGGTACATTTTTTTACTACTTCTGTGCTTTTTTTTAAATAGAAATAGAAATGCAATACTTGTACTTGGAACACACTGCAGTATTTTTTAAATTGTAGTGCTGTGCTGCTACTTTTACTTTAAGGATTTCAATACTTGCTCCACAACTGCATCCAATGATCAAAAGTGTATTGTTTAATCCATGCTGATCACAGAGCTCAATGAAATGCTGCACATGAGCATAACATAAATTAACAACTTGAAAAAGCTGCTGGAAACTGAGGTTAACAGGCTGATTATCATATTTGTAATAATTAAATGTTATGTGAACTGAGCACATTTGCACTCTAAATGATTCCTCCAGAACCAGGTTATTACAGTATCTGTATCAGTTATTCTGGAAAGAATGTGCATTCAATTATATTTTCCTGTGGTGTATTGTTTATTCTATGAAGCTAAAAGGGAAAACACATGCAAGAGAAACTTTATTTCTTTTAGATCAATATTTCCTCCTGTATCATTTCCTCCTGCAGCACAGGCAGCTCCACGTTTCTCATACCTTTCGTTCCTTAAGTCAAACAACTTCAGCTTCTCATCTCAGCTGCTCCGAACTCGAGGAAAAGTTGCGTGTGAGTCCCAGCTCCTCTGCCTGAGCTGCTGCGGCTGCTTTCATTGTAAAAAACGACACAAATGCGCCGTGCGATGGTGCGGAGCTGTCGCATCAGCAGCGGGAGACGTGGAGACGGTGCGTTTTCGTACATCACACACACACACACACACACGCGCGCGCGCGCGTTCCTGTCTCCTGTGCGTCTGCAGCCTGGTTGTTATGATCCGACGCGGAGAAAGCAGCTGGAGTCAGTAACGTTTAACTCCTCCCAGTGAGGACTCGGAGAAGAACCGGCTCTTTATTCTGCAGCCTGTGGTGGTTTAAAGCTAAAAATAAATAAATAAAGTTTGTATTTTAGTGCAGCTGCAAAATGCGTGTGTGTAGAAAGTTAGTGCACAGGTTGCTTTGACCCGTGTGCAGTCAGCTGCAGGCTGCGCTGCAGTTGTTCATCACGGATCATTTTGTTCCGGGGAACAGATTTCACAACTAAATAGCAGATAAATTACACATGTCGGCAGTGCCTCCACGGAGCAGTCTGGCAAATTGGGGGGGGGGGGGGTTCATTAAAGAGCTCCACGTGTTTTCCAAGAAACGTTTATGCTGCCTTCAAGTGCCGTTTGTGTTTTTTCGAATTTGTAATAGAAAAACTTGTAAAACCTTTTTCACAGTAGTAAAGTAAGTAACAAATTATATTTACTTAAGTACAGTTTGGAGGTACAAAAAAGTATCTCCAAATTGCCCAACTTGTCTGAGTAACTGTAGGAGACTTACACCAATCCACTTGCACTGTAAAGTTGATTCAACTTCACAAGTTTAGTTGCTCTCTTGAAAACGTAATTAATAGTTAGTTAATTCAATGTCCTTTTATGAGTTTTGAAAATGTAAAATTACCTGAGTTACGTAAATATATTATAAACTCACGTATAAGTTGTAGAGTGGTCTGAATATTTACAGTTTATAGTACAGTGAACTTGAAATTAGTAAAACTTACATATTCACATTAGGTTAAGTTTTAAAAGTTTAGTTTATTCTACAAAATTCTTGAACAATGTTTTCCAATGAGGAGGTTTTAATGAATGTCAGTGTGGGGAAATATGAATGCTCACTGTGATCAACAGGTGTCAGAACACAGTGACAGTGCTGATGCTGACCCCTGTGGACCAGAACACGAAAACCACCAGGTGACGAATGAAAATAACAGAAAGTAGAAACTGATTCTTAAATGTCCCAACTGAACTTTTAGCATATTACTGTAATTTATACAAACAGTAAATAATAAGAAGTTAACTTTGCTCAGTAAAGTAGTAAAATTATTTATTTGGCCACATGAAGAGGAACTGATTAGTATTTATTGTATTTATTTTTTTTTAAATTATCTTGTTTTTGTTTTTTTTTAACATTTTATCTTAACTAAACTTGATTTGCTTTGCAGGCAGCACACACACAAAAACATTTCAATCTTACTTAATTAAGTCTTGGAGCAGTATTCCCAATGTACTTGAACAAACTATAAAATTGTAAAAATGTAAAGTAAAAGATATGCATATTTTTCTATCATTTCCCTGTTTATTTTATGTATCACATGTGCTATCTCTTTTATTCTGTTTAGTAATGTGAAAAGGTGCACAAACATGCAATCAGAATTTAAATGTTAAGTATGTGGAGTATTAGATTACGTTGATGAACTATTTGTATGTAGATAATAACTAAAATTATCAGATAAATGTAGTGGAGTAGTAACAAGTAAATAAAGTACTTAATGTACCTAGTTACCATTGATCACTGGTCACAAAGATGTTAAAACATATCAGTATCATAGCAGGTATAATATTAACAGTATAGCTTGACAAGTGTTAAAATAGAACAAGTGAAAAGAGTTTTGGGATTTTTCTATCAAAAACAAACACCAGTTTGACGTTTATCAGCTCATCATCATCATCATCATCATCATCGTTTTCCCACCGCACCTGAAGGCAGCCTCACGTGGCTCCTTCTGCGCGCCACTGAGCAAAGGTTCACGCAGCTGCTTCCAATTAACCGCGTTTAAGTCGGAAATAAAAAGGAGTCTGTGCCGCTGGTTGTTTTACTGAGGATGTTGTTGCCAGACGAACTTCTGCCACATGAGGGCAGTAAAAGCTTTATTATCATCATCATCATCATTGTCATCATTACTAACACACCTGGAGTCAAGGGCAGTACAATTTTAATCAGGGAATAAGATTATTTTGATTAAAACGACTGACTTAATGTTTTAATTTTTACAGTCTTTACCCATTAGATGTGTATTATTTTGTATATTCTGAGTATTATTTTTTTTATCCCAGTGTAAACCTCATGAGATTCTGTTGCAGTAAAAACGGTCTCTAAAATATTCATAATACCACAGAACCTTATGTTGTGGTGGTTTTACTGCTGTTGTGACCCAGATCTTCTATGGGAGAATCCGTTATTTCAAAGTAACCGTCCTCCTTGTCCTCTGGTGCCAGAGCTTTGTCCTCTGTCAACCCACAACCTCCCAGCAGTTCATATCTTAGCCTGGACCTTTACAGCACAGGAAGGCTGCTGGGGGGCCGACAGATGAGCCCTTTGGAGTCTGGTGGTGTTTTAACTCTGTCACCAAGACAAATTCCTGCACTGTTACTCTGGGATTTAATTGGTTAATTGGTTGTGTGTTTGAGGGACAGTGGTGATGTGAGAGTTTATCCCTCTGTGGAGCTGCTGCTCTATTAGTCTAAGAAACACGATTCGATTACATCCTATAGTAACTACACAAAAATCATCCACTGAGCATCACAAAAACAATACTGCACCGTGTTTATCAGGTTAACTACATTTCTAGTAGTTTCTTCATTTAATTTTGATTGTAATTATTCAGCATGAGTGGAGTTTTGTGAGGCTGTACTTTGGCACAATGGTGGCTTAAATTGGCAATATGAAAAGGTCACCTTCCATGTTCTCTAACATTAAGAGTAGGGACTTTACATCTTTAGGTCCTCTTAGCTGTGAGAGGCTGGGTGCTGGGTGTTGCTAAGCTGAATGATAGAGAGATAGGTGAAACTGAGCTGCAGTAAATATGCTGCACTTGTGTGTTATTGTATGCTCCCATAGGCACATTTTGATGCTAGTAGTAACTGAGATATCTTGTCTTACTGGTTTTTTAATTACATGATGTAACATTTGAGCTTTGTTTAGACAAAAAACATAATTTCCTCCTTCTATGAGGAAGTGGACTGATAGTCAAATTCACTATTTGCCACACATACACATGTACATTTTAATTCTTGCATAGTTCCCTCAGTCTGTTTTTACAAGAGACAGGATGTCACACACTGTGCATGTACAACAAAGACAGTCGTGTATGAAAATATATATAAAAGATAAAGTATTACAGGTAAAGAGACTGATATTGCATTTAAAACAGAGTATTGCACTATAGATGTTTAGAGATTTCAACCTGTAGTAAAAACATAATGGTTTCACTGAGCAACGAAATGCTTATATTGCTAGTTCCTTTCATACAACTAAAACAACTAAAGTAACTAATAAACTTAACTCTAAACACAGTAAAATAAATAAAATAAAGCAAGTATTATGTACAAAAATATAGAGAGTGGTCAAAAATAGAAGGTGCAATTAATTGTGTGTCACAGTGGTAAGACATTCAGAATGTGCAAATATTGTTTATATTGTATAAACATGCAAAACATATGAGCAAATGTCACATTGGCACAGATATACTACTCACAAAAAGTTAGGGATATTCGGCTTTCGGGTGAAATTTATGGAAAACGTAAAAAGTTCACACTACAGTGA
>JAUMHL010000012.1:17871555-17894354 GCA_032362345.1 Sandelia bainsii | reverse complement strand
ACGCCTGTGCCTGGTGGTGTGGTCAGGTACCCTTGCAGGTCGTCTAGCACGCAGACCACGCTGATGTAAACAGTTTCTAATGGTCTGACGTGACACTTGGGTGCCTCGGGTCGCTAACCATCTCCTTAGTTTTAGCGTTTAAGGAGAGATTATTTTCCTTGTAGCAGAACACCAGCTGAGCCACCTCTTCCCTGTAGGCTGCCCACTCAGCATTCAAACATAGGTGTCCTTATGTTCGAGGTGTGAAAGGGCTGTATGGATGGCCGCATTAACTGAGTCATCAGTAGAGCAGTTCTGCCAATAAACTGCATGAGGTCGAATGTGTCCAGGGTGGCCTCTTTGATGTGGGACATCACTATCCTCTCAAAAGACTTCATTACAATTGAAGTGAGTGCGATGGGGCAATAGTCATTTAAACAGGTTATGTTGCTTTTCTTGGGGAGAGGCACTATGGTGGTGAACTTGAAGCATGTGGGCACAGATGACTGGGAGAGGGACAAATTGGAAAAAGTCTGCGGCCTCGAAACCTCAACCAGGACCTGGAGAGCATACCCTCAAAGCACAGCCAGGGATGTTGGTCCCCCTCAGAACTTTGCACACCTCAGTCGAAGTCACAGTGAGTGAAGAGCTCTGTGCTCCCTCTGCGTTGGTTGGTGCTGAGGATGTCAAAACAAGCATAGAACTTGTTCAGTTCATCTGGTAGCGCGTTGTAGCTGGCTGGGAACCTGCTGCTCCTCTGCTGGAAGTCGGTGATGTGTTTTAGGTCCTAACACATGCATCAGGAATCTGAGTTGTTGTAGTATCCCTCCAGCTTCAATCTGTACTGCCTCTTGGCTTCTCTGATGGATCTACATAGGTCATATCTGGCCTGTCTGTAGCCCTCTGCATCACCAGAGGCGAATGCAGTGGAGCGTGCATGCAGCATGGAACGTACCTCTTGGTTCATCCAGGGTTTCTGATTTGGAAATATTTTGCAGCACTTAGTGGGGAAAATATTATCAATGCACATGTTGATATAGCTAGTACCCACTGATACAGATTCCTCTAAGTCCACAGAACTGTGCTCTCTCAAAGCAGCCGTCTTAAACACATCCCAGTTTGTAGCATTAAAGCATTTCTGAAGCACCAAATCAGTAACTTGTGCATTTACAATTATTTAAAAGTTATATTTAGCAAATATTGCCATTTAAGACTAACAGGTTGTGTTGATGCACATTATTTTAAATTTAAATTAAGACTGGAGACGTTTTAAAATCAGAATGAATTTATTGTAACATTTCAAATTAAAAGCCCCACCGTTTTTGCTTTTATTGCAGTTGACAGTATAATCCACAGGGGTGAAAACTGACTTGTTTTCTGATGTTTAACAAAAGAAAAAAACAACAACAATAGTGCTGTCACATTAATCAACGTTAGAAAAATAACAGAAGCATTGTTTGGCACATAAATAGCTCACTGGTTGTTAACATGAAGACCTCAGTTCTGAAATCCTGACCAGCGATCATCACTAACATGAGCACAACTCCCAGAGTTTTTAAGCTGTTCTATAGGGAGTAGTACTGAAACACTAGTGAAGTCCAGGCTACACTTAACCTTTTGGTGATAAAGATAATTCAGAGTAAACAACTCATGCTAGAGCTGAGACCGTGTCCTTTCATCACAGCTCACATATGACGACTGTGAGAAGACAAATATCAGCTCCTCCACGACAGAGGCAAAAGGCTACCATGGATTGAACAAACAGTCACAGTGGTCAAACGCAATGGCAAAACAAACATACAGTATTTCCTCATCACATTCGAACCCCTCCGTTTGTAAGCTGCTTCTTCACTGTGAGCTCATACCGATTTCCTTAACATTCACAAATTAATGAACACGTTCAAACACTGCAGAAGCACCAGGACAGGACATCAAGACAAAAACAACAGTATGGCCTTATGGTACATATAACAAATTAAATTAAGTTGTAATAGCTTCCATTCATTAACTTTAGTTTGTTCATCTACAGAAGAATTTTCCTATGTAATTAAGAAAATTTTCTAAATACTATCTTATTATCTACCATGGACCATGTAAATGGTTCTTTCATATCTCCTTCAAGCTTATTGAGTGCAGCACAATTATCAAAGCAGACCTGTTATTCTCCGTTAAACATCTCACATGCTGCAGCATTTTTCTCTGGAAAAGCAGCACAATGAATGTTACAAACTGGGACCTGAATTCATTCATTTTACTATTAATTGTATAGTAAAGTTATTGTACATTTAACTTATACTACTAATAAGTCCAATTAAGTGGATTTTGTGTTAAGTTTGTTTTCATGTGCTAAATTTCATCCTTATTTACAGAAAACATCACGTTCTTTCTTCTTCATTCGTGATCATCAGTTAACTGGCCAGTCCTGTTTGACGAGTCAGTGAAATGATGTCTCTTTACATTTCTGACAGTTCATAAGTCTTGGGAAGAAGAGAGAAAACGATTCCAGGTACAAACAGGCAGGGGCGTATCTCTACGTATTAATGGTTAACTGCGAGAGTGGAAATCGGACTTGTGCATGTGGAGATTTATAAAACAGATCTGTGCTTACAAAAGTCTGAAAACAGCAGTGCAAACAGTATACACCTCGTCCTCGGTCGGTCGTGAAGGTGAGACCTGCTTTTCTTACTGTGGTAAGTTCAGAGTAAATTCTCAGCACAGGTGAAGGTCAAAATGTGCTCAGTGTGTAAACATGATTGTGTACAAAAGAAAAGATAAAGCGGGACTTCAGTTTTAAACATATTACACAACCCACTTCCTGCTCGGAGACGGCTGGCGCCTAAGGAATCTGTACATCGCTCAGATTTTATCATCCAACAAAGCGCTTCACATATAGAATGAGCAACATCTCACACACGACCCAAAGAGATTATGTGGCGCGTTTATTCATTCCCCTTTGGTAATCCCAGATCACAGCTGTACTAAACCTAAACAAGCGTGATTTGAATGGAACACTTCAACATTTTGGTTTCTTAATGAATGTTGGATGTTAGAAGTTTGATAACACAATTTCACTGTGCATGAAAAAAAACACAGTTGTTCTCATTCATTTCAGTGGTGTCGGTGTGTTTATGTTCAATCTTTCTCCAATACATGATCATTTGATTGGATTAGTTTATTCATCTCTGCCGTAGACGGTGGTTAAAACCGCATCAGCCACACACACACACCACTCAACTCAACAGGGTTTAATTATCTGGGGACAACAACAAAAGTCTACGGCTCAGACGAATAAGCTAATCCAGGTTGCAGGTTGATGGACGGGTAGAGGAATTTAAACAACCAAATTCAGAATACATGTGCATAAAGGTCTTTTTACATTATCAATCACAACACACATACACATTTTTAACCAACTGTGAGAAATATATGGCTGTTCTTTCATAGTGGTCAAGAGCCCAAGCAGTCAAACATGTTAGTCTTCAGTCCCTTTTTAATAATTAGACACTCTGTACTCCTTCAAATGTGCCGAGTGCAAACCAGTCTCCTCTTTCCTAACACTGTAAATCTATGGATCGATCATTGTTTGAAAAGTGAGAAAGTCATAAAAAGAGAAAGACCGAACAACTACTTGCTACTACTCGCTGTTATTCGTTTCTACTTATGACAACATGTTAATAAGACTGCTGAGGACGGTACAGTCAGGCTACTCCGTCTTAGATCTTTTGTCTCTGGAGGAGCCTCTGAGGTAAGTGTTGTAGAAGAACAGAGCAAAAAGGATCAAGTAGCTGAAGTACATGACAGAGCCCCATGCGATGTTGTCCACCTGGGATGGACAGTGCACCTCGTGCATCCAGTGATACACCAGACCCTGGATCACAAGTCCCATCACCATCTGCAGGATCTGGGAGGCCGTGATGATCATGGCAAAAGGACGGGGCACCCACAGGCCAGCCGCCCGAGCTGCGTAGTAGGTGTACATGAGAGAGTGAACCGCGTAGTTCATGCTCATGAACCAGCCACCGCCAGCCACCTGGTCCTTGTAGGTGTACCAGGTGTAGAGCAGCACGGTGATGTGGTGGTACCAGTGCAGGAAGATGAGGCGCTGCTTACGAAGGATGATGAACACTGTGTCGACTGAGAGAGATGGTGGAAATCATCACCATCATTGGGTTTTGTGCAGCTGCTTGTGTTGCTGCTCTACATTACATCAACAGCATTTAAATGATTTTGTTTAACTGATTCACTTTGAAATACGGTTATTTAAAAGCTGTCAAAACGACAGTTAAATGTAATCTAATCACCTAAACATAAACACATCTGCAGTAAAACGAACAAAACTTACAAGAACAGTACAACACTTAAGAGAAGAGATCCTACTTCACAAAACCAAGAGGAGATTAAAGGAAGCCTTACCAAGCTCTGGAGCCTTGCTAAGCGTGAAGGCAAAGGCCCAGAATTTGGTGAAAGGAGCGTTGTAGAAATTGTTGTCACACACAGACCGTTTGAAGCCGCTGGCTGTGATGACGTGAAGCATGTAGACTCCAGTCCTGAAAGCTCCGACGGTACTGTGAACACACAACATGCACACACACACACACACACTCACATTACATGTGTCTGGTGTTATTTCAGAAACTGATCATACAGGGCTCTGGACTCCAGTACCATCTGCTAACACACTGTGTGTCATCCACGAATGAAAAATGATATCAGTATTCAGTTAACGGCCAAATATGCTCAATCACTGTATTTTATCCTTGCCTATACACTAAAAGTTGTGTGTATGCTGTGGTTCCTTGTTTTAAAACAGCACACTTTAATGTTTCTAGTCTATTTTGTCTTTCCAGGCTTTTAAACTGTTTGTAAGTGAAAGATGTAGGAAATGCTATAATATCTGGGACCTGCTCAAATAAGTTAAAAGAAAAATAAGGATTAGAGAAAATAAATGTAAACGATAACAATCCAAGATAATTATGTAGTGAACATATACAAATCATTGGGTTTACTTTGTCTTTTATTATATACAGTGTAGATATTGTTAATATTGTAACTGATCGTAGATGAAAACCGCTGTTTTTTAAATGAAATATCTACATAGATGTACAGAGGTCCATCATCAGCAAACATTAGTACTTTAGCACATTGTGCTTGCTAATGCAAATTAGAAAGACTGATAACGATTAGAAAACCCTTGCCCCCCCCCCCCCCCCCACCCCCCCACTTATTTTAGCAAAACTGAAAACATGTATGTTTTCATGGAAATCTCTACGTGACCCTCAAATTTCTGAACAGTAATGCACAAAAAAGTGAAATAACATATAGTGATATGATAATGTACGTAGGTGGTGCAAAGGATTCACTGAAGACAATGACTCCTCCTTTTACCAGAACGGCTTCAGAACATTTCATTTAAAAACTAGGACTGTCAAGCAGTTCAAAAAATTAATCTAATGAATTGTGGTGAACATATTTTAAAGTGATAGCATCAGGGGCTGTGCTTCCTCTGACCGCCTGCTTCACATCTAACTGCTTTGCACTGAGCTGATATTTCAGGGTTTAAGTACATCGATGTTATGAAAATTCCTTACTGCAGAAATTGCATCTGGGCGACGAATTGAAATGTAAATGTTAAATTCATGGCGCCAAGCAGCCAAGTTTTCTCGTCCGTCTCTGTCATGTTACAAACCCACTGTGGCCGGAACGGTTTCAGTGATGCACCGGGTCAAAGGGCACCGCAGAACGCGATTAATCAGCATTCAACGTGCTATTTTTTTCTGTGATTTATTAATCAAAAGTAACATGTTATTTTGACAGCCCTATTAAAAATACATCATTCAGATAATACAGGATGCATTGAGATGCATCAATGGTGATTTTACCACTGGATACATTCTTTTTATTGTCTTTGGAAGGATGGGATGGTCTCAGTTCAAAGACCTGACATGTGAAAATATAATACTTTTGTCAGTGCTGGATGTAAAACATTTACTATTTGAAAAGAGAGTTGAAAACACTTCCTGAGTCTCAAACTTTACTCTTGAAAGCACTAATTCTACATCCTGTGGTATCGTTTCCCATGATAACTGCATTCCACAGATTGTAGTCTCACACACAGATTTCACTGATACCGCCCTGCTGCAGCCACAAAGACTCAATGCACAGAGGAAGGAATTTATCTGCACAATAATATTAACACTTCAACAGAGAAGCTACATGCTGCTATTACTTTTCTCTGATCAGCTGGTTTTTACATTTTACGAAATACAAGCAACAACACTAAACTAGAGAAGTGTGAATTAACTGGACGGGTGTGTTTTCATTGTCTCAACATGTGATGAACTCAACGAAATAAATCTTTACAAGCTAGTACATGAACCTGCTGATCTACAGATTCCACTGTCAGTGTCTCTTCACATCTCAGTATATTTTAATTAACAAAGCAGTATGACTGGTTTATTAAAAGGTGAGGTCGACAATATTTGAAATTCTTCTTCACAAAGAGTTTTGGTTTACCAGTTCATGTCACACTGACACAGACAGAACTGATTCAAGCTTTTACTTGAATCAGTCCAGGTTTCTTGTTTTCCACAGAAACCTTTGCACATAAAAGGCAAGATCACCACTGAATATTGGAACCATTTACTTCAGAGTTGTGCACGGGCATCAATAATATGACCCCACCAGTCTGCTGCTTGTTGGACGTAGGACACGCAGACACACGCAGAATTAGAGCTGCTGCTCCTCTGCTAAGCTTCTTGTGTAGAAATAAGAGTTATGTTATTGTCATATATCATATATTATTCTAAACTGAGTAAATAGTGCATTTATAGGTCAGTTCTAGTCAGTTTTTGTGGCAGGAGGATGATATCTGTGGGATTATATTGTACAACACTTTGGTCAACTTACGTTTTAAACATGCTTATAAATAAATTGACTTGACATTGTGTCAAGTCAAGTGAATAAGACCTGTGTCTTTAAAATAAAAACACAGAACTGAATATCCAGGCAGCAGGAAACCCCAAAGTCCCCGTCGCATGTCCTGTATGCAGACTGCTGAGGGGTGGAGTGGGCAGGTTATGTTTGCTGGGATTAGAGGGAGGACCCGTCTGTGATGATGCTGTGTGTTCACTGCCAAGCTTGGGACAGCAGCACTCTGCCTGCTGCGACCTGCAAATTGAGTCACAATCTCTACAAAGTCTCCTAGCAGCAATTACACACTATGCACCACGTTTGGCTTTTTTTGGCTCAACTATAGTATTTGGTTCTGATAACCCTCTTATAGGATAAAAATATTAAAAAGTGCTGCTACAGTTTCCCACAGTGCAAAGTGAAACATTCAGATGTGTTGTTTCGTCTGACAAACAGTCCAAAACCTAAAGCTTTTCAGTTTAAAAATCCATGTTGGACATATAAAAGACTCAAGTTCTCACATCTGACAAGCTGCAACCAGCAATTATTATATTGTATATATATTATACAATATAATATATATATATATATTATATTCTGCATTCTGCTTTAAAAGACCAAAATGTTTATGCAAGTATCAAAACAGTTGCTTTGATGACTTTCTGAAGACTAATCACTGTTTTACACTGGTCATTCTGTGTCCTTTACAGTTAAAACAACATAAATAACATCAGTCAGTAAATTAAAAGCCTGCAGGTCATGTGTCGTGGAAGCAGCAGCACATTTTTCACACAGTCGGGAGGAAATTAGTACTAAGTAGTAATAAGTACTACGAGCTTGAGAGGTGTAAAGATTTATTTTAGAAGATTTCTGTTATATAAAGTCCTTCATCTTCCAGAGGTTCAGCTGTGGGTCGGTAAGTTCCCGTATTGGAAGACGCCTGTATCAGTGACTCACCTGAAGACGGCCAGGCTGAGTGACCACAGTGCTAACGGGCGCCGCAGGTTCAGTTTCTGCCTTTCCCTCATGAAGTGCTGACCCACGAATACGAACGCAGCGTACAGGCCACAGAACATGAACGACTTGGTCCTGTGGACGACAAAACACAGAGATACAAAATACTGAACAACGCACACTTCTACATTTACCTCAAGGGGACAACATCTGTAGTCAAAGTCCTGGCAATCATTTTTACACACAATAATTTAATTATTGTATAATTAAATTATGTGCTTGTGTCTCTTACCACCTGCTACGGTCCATATTTTAAAATCTGTACCATTAACTGAAATAGCCTCCATGACGCATGACACTGTATCAGGCTGCAAAAAGTGTTAAACCTACATCACCTCGTCAGACCCAGAAGCTCAGGATGATGTGATGTTACATAAAGACATCACACAATTATGGTGAAAGCAGCAGACAATAAGACAGGATGTACTGTAACTGCTGCAGGCCTTCGCCAGCTCAACACATGGAGGTTTTGTCAAATATAATATATTTCTAATCTAATATATCTTTTATTCTTTATTCCATCCTGATGCTTCTCTTAAACCTGCACCCACTGACAGTAGAACAACAGGAGAGGGTTAACAGAGATTGATTTTTGACACACTTGTCAGTCTGTGTGATGACGCAACTTTTGCATGGCACTGCCTCACCTCACTTATCAACAACCTCTGATCCTATTTCAGTTACAGCCGTACAATCCGTAACTCACGTGGACATGAGTTACGACAGTTTGTCAAATCAAATCAGGCACAAATCTAAAAGATCATTATGTGACATTAGTTGTGCTGTTTGTCTTTGAGATTGTTTTGCATGTCTTTGTGTGTCCTTTAACTGAGCTTTTTGATTTCCAAACAAGTTACAAAATATTATTAATTAATTAATATTAATAATAATTTCATACAGAGTTCTTTACAGCCTTTTAAATAAGATATAAAAAGGAAAAAACAGAAAGCAAAGTAAATTACTATCTTTATTAATTAGTTTCTTTAGTCCTAGCAACTAAGACATTACAAACCCAGCAAATTCTCACACCTGAGAAGCTGAAACCAGAGAATATTTTGCTTTTTTTTATTTTTTAAATCCAGCTCTTAATTGACTGATTGTTGCAGTGGTAATAGTACATTCAGTAGCTGGAAAAGGAAAAGTTATGACCCATCACAGGGGATGCTGAAGAAGATCCAAACATTACACATAAACCAGCCAAGTGTTCCTGCTACTATTCACTTGATACTCTTTTAAAGGTGTCTACATTTGTCATGCTGTGTGCACGTTGTGGAGCTCCCGGCCAACTTGGAGCAGGAAAAGCAAGCGTTTGGCTGCTGCTGAGCGTTATGAATCTTTCGCGTGACAGCTTATTTGCTTCTCTAGCTGAATAACAGCTGCGTTAAGTTTCACTCATTCACAGCTGTATCAAAGTCAGATCTAAAAAATGTGGTCTTACTAGGTTTCAACGAGGGCTCATGTCTTATCTACAAGACAGTTTATTGGACAATAAGGAAGCCACAGAGTGGTAGAAAGTAGATGTGCTTAAGTACTTCACCTGAATGTTTCCAATTCCTGCTACTTAATACCTCTAATCCAGTGTAATTCAAAGAAAATATTACACACTTTACCCCACTACATGAATGTAATCAATTTAAGGGACTCCTTCTAAAATTTCCAACTAATGACGTGGTATTAAACTTCCCTATGCCTTCTTTATATTAAAAGATCTCTCTGCTTCTAGCTGAAAAAGTTCACTTTTCAGTTCAGATGATGTCACATGGAGGAGTTTTTTTTTGACCAGAAGCAGAGAGAGAAACCCAGGGTGAGTGGTTCGATTCCTGGTTCCTCCTGGCTACATGTCGAGCTGTCCTTGGACAAGACACCAAAACCCCACAGTAGCGCCGACATGGTCTGTGTGGCGGCTGTCCAACAACAATTTCCCCAAGTGCATCGATAAAGTTTGGCATTATTATTATTATTATTATTATTAATAGCAGTAGTATTAATGTATATTGAAAAAAGTATGGTTACAGATTAAGATACAATGAGCTTATTTATTGTGGTAGGGAATTCAAAAGATATCTCAACTAGTTAAAACTGGCCCCATCTTTACCAGCTGCTACACATTAATGCATCAGTATCGTAGAGTTGCAACAGATTAATCAGTGAGCTGGACAGAAAACTTATTATTTCAATTATCTGTTCAAGTAATAAAAAAAAAATTACTATTAGCAAGAGGTTGAATGGAAGATTAAGCATAAATACCAATATTCAATAAATAATAAAAAAACAATTGTTAGTTGCAGCTTTACAGAATTTAAAATCAAGTAATATACATTATTCTGAAATGGGCAAATCAGCATTAAGGACACTTTGATGCCAACAATTCCGTACTTCTACTTAAGTAAACATTTCAATGCATGACTTTTACTTGTAATTGAGTATTTCAACTCTTAGGTATTGATATTTTTTGTTTGCTACTAAAAGATCAGAGTAGTTCTTCCACCAGCGATGAGCAGTGATTGAACATTTTTGTTTTGTGTGCACTTATTAACATATTAATTAGCCAAACTCGAATTCATTTTCAAGTGTGCAGATAAGACGCTCCATTAATTAAACACATGCTGATTAAATACAGTCCACTGTTCCTGGCCTATGGCAGCACAGATCAAGTCACATCATTGCGTCGACAAGCACGTTTAAATTCAAGCGGGTAAAATGGGATCCTGCTGAGCTTTGTCCCCCCGCTGTGATGCATTAAGACAAATTATCAATCACAAGTGATCAGTCTACAAACGTGATGCAGTGTGTGTGTGTGTGTGTGTGTGCAGCCCACCACTCACCAGTTTTCCTGCATCCATTCCAGAGCTCGTCTTTGGTCGAAACGCCGCTCGAAGTCGTATAAGGAACTGCTGAACAGACTCTCGTTCATTTTTACCACCTTTTCTTCCACTAAACTTCTGGTAGTGGAGGTTTCTGCTGCTAATAAATAAATGTGACCGTGCAGAAGTGGCGCACTGACAGGTTCAGTGTGACTGTCCTTTATACTGCTGATTTCCAGCCGGGTTATCACCGGTTACAGTGCGGGATGACGGGAGGCTGCGGTCCCACCAGATGAACTTCCCACTGTCACTTTCTTCAAAACTGAAAGCTGGCTACAATGAAACACTGCTCTTCCTGGTTGGGGCTTTCACAATAAAACATACGTGTAAGTAAGTAGTCAGATCTTTTGCTTGAAATAGCAAATGTACAAATGTGTTGCAAAACAGCATACAAAATTACTCATTTTTAGAATAATGGGTTTATTCTGATAAGTATATACATGTCCCCCTGTGATGAAAAATGTCTTTTATGCATTAACATGTTGTATTTGCTGATTATAGCACTGCACGGTTCTGGACATGCAGTTGTTCCTGGTATCTGTTTGAACCACTCTACATGCTTATCAGTCACAGCAAATGCTCCTCCTGCCACCAGCGTGCCCACTTTCCTCCACTTTTCACATCCTCTCTGGTTCCTCTTTCACTCCCTGGTACTTCTCCTGCTCCTCATACTTCATGGTTAGTCAGTGTTTTTCCCTGTTATTGTCTATGACCTTCGGAGTACGCAGCATCTCAGAGGTCTCTCTGCACAGTCTGCACTGAGGTCCTGTCTAATGTGGTAGGCGCCTCGTGCTGCTGTGATCAGTGCCACTTCCAGCCACTGGTAGGCTTCCTCAGTGTCAGCCAGCTATCTGTTGATGGTAGGCTAAATCTTGCAGGACCTTGCCAAGTTCCTCTGCTTGATTCTCACTCCGTGTCTGCTGTTGCCTCAGACAGCTCATCTCTGGGTGCCACGTTACGACTCTTGTATTCCTGGATACTCTAGGTTTCTCTAGTCTCACTGTATTCTTAGTTCTCAGTGAAGGTTATTATTGCCCAGTTGACCTTGCACAGTGGCAGAAGTGAATTGAAGTATTCATGTAGTCGTTCCAGGCTGTACCCAGACTGATCTGTCTGGACCTTGAGTCATTGGTGACTGCTCTATCTAACAGTAAGCGGCGCTTTGAACCTCTGGTGTTGTTTCAAATACCCTTCTGAGCTGTGCTCATGTACTGACCCATGTGGGCCTTTTGCTTGCCGGCAATGATGCCTAATGGGACTTTCCATGCTGTGGAGAGGCAGGTTATTGGCTGGTATGTGGACACTGATGTTTCCTTGTGGAGGTGTCTTTCATGATCAGCAGCTAGTTGTGCATCATGTCTGGGTTGGGCACCGTTCTGACGTATTAACTCATCTTGATCATTTTTTTCTCTCAGATTTTTAAATTTCACTTGGCACTGCTGATCACACTTGAGGTTTCCCGCTTACATCTATTACACTTCCCAAATGTCTGAACTTTTATTGTGAAGGTAAAGCATTTATTTCCAGCTTGTGCCTCGCTGTTAATGGCTGACTTGACGCAGTGAGAGCACTAGGAGGGGGCGTGGCCCCTCTGTGACGTTTTATCATCTGGTGGGAACGTCAAAAGAGAGGGTGTTGACCGATGTTGACCTCATCACTCCCAGTAAGAACCACAGAGACCAGTCTGTTCACCAGCACCAGTATCATCCCCCAGATCCTGATAACTGGGACACAAATTTTTATGCTTCAGGTTTGTGTATAAAACAATGTGTTTACCAGGACTTTTACTTAATTAGAAGTTTGAATAAACGACTTTTGCTTCTATATGAGTATTTACATAATGTATGTACAAGTGTGTAATGATGTGTAATCTGCGTGTAGTTTATGACAGAAAGGCAAAAGTCAAGTTAAATGTCTGATACATGTATCAAAAGAAAATTAATTTCTGTTGCAATTGTTCAGTTGGTGAACTTTGATTTTATTCCTTGTGCAATCGTCTATAATTGCTTTCTAAATTAAATTTTCTCTTTGCTGTTGAAATGTGCACAAAAGGGCAGTGAGTCACCTACAGGAGGTGTGCAGTGTCATAAAACTCCACTTTCATGTAAGGGAGCAGCATTGGACATTGAGGTTGATTTACCAACAGGGCAAAGGTGACCAGGTGAGTGCCAGCGAGGTTCATCATGCAGCAGTTGATTTAAAGTAACTGCATCTTTACTGAGAATTAAACATTATCGTGCACTGTAAGAGCATGAAGGCAGGTTCTGTTTAATTACCTGAACATGAGATTTATTTTTTTACAGGTGTGCCCTGGACAAGATACAGAAGACAAAAAGTAATGTAAGAGGAAATAATTAAATACATATGCACCAAGAAAAGAACAAATATGAATCTACCTGTATTTATTTGTGTTCACCTGTGCTTTTATGCTAATTACATCGATAATTAAGCAGATTGATTAAAGAATCTAAAGGTTCTGCAGTGGCCAGTTAGATTGAGAGAAGAGGTCAACCTGACCTTCAAGTTATGTTAGCCCCCCTTAGCATGAATAATTTCTGGCTCTTTTTATAAACAGATTTGTAACATTGATTCATTTAAATACACCTTGTTTAAGTGAGAATGTTATAATACAAATAAAAAAAGATAACTGAGTTAGAAATCTTCTGCAGGGTTAACAAACAATGAGCATGTGAGGCCCCCTGCTGCACTAAACTAAGACTCTCAGTTTGTTCATGTCTTCTGCTTTCACAGCTGCAATGAAGAAGAGCATTAGCTGTTTCTAAACAAGCAAATTATTTCCTAATTAAATGTAGCAGCCTTCAGACTGATTGACACACTTAAATGAGAAGGCTTAATTGCACTTGAGTGTCTGAGTGCAGCAGCAGCTGCTGAGGAATAGAAAAATTTCTGAGAGTTTATGAAAGTGACGGGGAAATGAAAACAGCTCCAACACTGAGAGTCTTTCAGCAGCCGTCTGGACACAGCTGCTGCTCTCATTGCACTGCTGCCGCCCATTGATCGACTTCCACCAGTGTTCCTCCTTACCAGGAGATGGCAGCCAACAGCTGGATATCTCTGCTCTCTGTCCAGTGCAACAGCTTTGGATCCCCCAACATCTGTTACTAAGGAAACCTCCTATTTTTAGATATTCTTTTAGTTTTTTAATGTAGTCATATTATGTTTAATTTAGGGTTTATATTTTATTCTGGGCCTCCACTGATACAAAATTCTATCATTTTCAAGTTCAAAATGTACAAATACTTTGTGCAACAGCTCCTCTGGCTTTGATAGTAAAAATGCTCGTTTGAGCTCCTCCCACTCTGATCGGATTGGCCAGCTTGTGGAAGTCTTCCTGTGGGTTGCAGTAAAAGTGTAAAAGTGCACTGATTCAACTACTGTATATGTGAGACAACACCAGGGATTGTTCCACCAAAGAAATACCACTGTCCATGAAGTGTGGGTTTGCTTTAGGCTTTTCAGGCCTTTGCTTAAGTGAAAGATCTTAACAGCATCTCTTCCCTTTACACTAGTATGGTTATTTATAGTAGTGAAAGATGGAAGATGAAGGGATGAATAATGAAGACAGATCAATTAATGGTACAAATATGAATTCTGACAAGATACTCGGTAGATAATATAACCAAATCACCTCTGTCCCACATGTAGACATCCCTAAATTATTCCTTTGTTGTGCATTTTCATGCAGCAGTAGGAGTCCATTTAAAGCAGACAGAGATCCACAGGGATTACAGCAGGATTTACAATGATCACGTCTGCTTTATGAATGCGTTACAACCCAGTGTACAGTAAATTGGCATTAACGCCTCTGGCAGGAAATGAGGTTGACAGTTTAGAAAAGCATGAACACAGGCTACAGTCACAGCCGTTGCTGTGGTCTCAAATAGAAATACCTACATTTCTCAGCATTTTCTCAGAGTGGTTCCTGGCTCTGTTAGCATTCAGAGTAAAGTGATGTCAAGATTTGAAGAGTTCACATAAACAACAGCTTTGGTTACTGCACTCCAGAGGACAATATGAGGAACTCAATCAACATCTCAAGGTGTGTCTACATTGCTTTAATCATACAGGAGTTTATTTATTTCCCAGTGGAAATTTCTGATCTCATTATTGCCAGAAAACACCTGAACAGCAGTCGTTGTTGTACAGGCAAAAGATGAACATTGTTTATTACTGAATTTTAATTTTTGTCTTTATTGATGACAAACAAGTGCAACAACATTTTATTGATTTATTGATTTGAGATTATATAGCTCTTATATTGTTGTAACTTTTCTATTTATAATCAGTACTGTGTCAAAATGAAAAATAGTGTAGACTCCTCTTTGTAAATATGTGTTAAATCAAAAACTTAACTAAACAATTATCTAACATTTTGAGCATATGGCCTATGCCTTCTAGAGGGTCCAAAAAAGTTTAAAGAGACAAATAAGACTAAGAGTCCATTTATCAGAGTGATACAAATTTTATTCAGTGTTTTATAGCTGCTCCTTTTCCAGTGACTGTCCAATTGAAAAATGCTATAACTAAGTGTTATAGTTGGGCGGCAGCTAAAACCAGAAACTTGCTATGTAAAATGATATAAAACACCAAACGGCAAGGACTCTTTGGCTTTGGACACTTTCCTCCAAGACACCAGAGTTCAGCTCCAGTGTGAAACAACTGTCTGTTGTTGTTGTTGTTGTTGACGTTGTATCATGCACTCTGCATCATCTACACTGCGTCATGTAACACTAAAGGAGCAGTTTGCACCAGCACCGTTTACTGGAGGTGCTTGACGCGAAAGAAATGTGCAGTTTCAACAGGCACCTGCTGCCATGGTGGCACTCTTTCAAACAAACACTTGTATGGATCAAATTAGACGACAGGGACAGAGATGTACATGCTCATTTAGGTTGGAGGACATGTTGCTGGATATGATGTCACCACTCAGTCTTGCTGAGTCTTTCATATTAAAACTAAAATCCCTCCCTGCTGCCCATAAAGAATTTCCTTCATAGACCAAAAGACACATCTGTAAAACTGTTGACGGCACCATGAACTGCAAACAAGATCAGTTCTTCCGATCAGTCAAGAAAGGTGAGTTTTAGTTTTGTGATGTCATGTCTTGATGTCAAGAGGGAACACTGTGGGCAGGTGCTGTGGGCCACACAATGCAGAAACAAACCCACAAGTTAGAAAATATTTTTTGCTCGCAAGACCAAAATTAACAAATAATAATCAGTAGAATAATCATAAATAAAATTAATGCTCATGTGAAGCTCTAATGGAATTGAAACTCTTTGTTTTCTTTGCACTATGTGAGAAACCTTCATTCAGGGGAACACACTGAGCTTCCTATAATACATCCATGGTCCTCACCAATGAGCTTTGTCTATGATCCTGTCCCCAAACAAGGATAGTTAAATGTTTTACATTTTGGTATTGATGATGAGTCTCAGATTAGAAAAAAACACCCCCACAGTATGAAAACTGACTTTGTAATTAGTTTGTTTTGACAGGTCTATGGTGCCCTCTGTTGGGGACACTGAAATGCACTCAATAATCCTCCACTTTGTTTTCTGTGTTGTGTGATGATTTTGGAAAATTAATTTCACATTACTCAGTTATTAATGACAAAAAGTGGAATAATTACTCCTTTAATTTACATTTGTCATTTGATTATGTCACAGTAAAAACACCTTCATATTAAATGTATATTGCATGCGGCTATTTCATTAAGTCAATTTTAATTTATTTTCGGCGCTTTGAATCTTCCGTACACAATTAGATTTTTGCTAAGGTTTAATATATATAAATATATTTAATGTTATTGTTTGCATTTGAACATTATTGCCTCAGGTTTCTTGAATTGCACTGTAGTTGAAAAGCGCCTCACAACTATGATCAGTGAGTGAACCCCTACCTGCAACAAATAAAGCGGAGCTGGTGAGGAGGCAAGGACTGGGCATGCCCAACCCGGTGGGGAGGGAGAGGAGAGGAGGCTGCATGGTAAAGACGGAGAGAGAGAGAGAGAGAGAGAGAGTTGAAGACTTGTTCAAAAAAAAACGACGAGGAGCTGTCCATTTCCCAACATCTCTGTTTCTACCTGACGACCCCCCTCCTTTCCAAACCCTTCGCACGACACACGACACTCACGCACATACCAGGAGCTGCAGCAAGCGGATAAATGTGGACCGCAGTGCCACTGTCAGCGTGCTGCCTGCAGAAGACGCCGATGCAACAGCATCTCATCAGCTGTGGCACAGGGCAGACAAACACTGCTGCTGCTGCTTCAAAGATAACATCCCATTATCTGGTGAGTGTAGACTCCTCTTTGTATCTGTCGTGATAGTGAAGGAATGACGGGTGCGTTTGCAGCTTTGGCTTATTTTCGGTGCTGCTGCCTCAAATCCATGCAGTAAGTGCATAACAACTTGAGCCGCGTACTGTGAGTGCACTGCATCACATCCAGCCGGACCTGTAGGAGACAGGAGGCGACAGAGAAAGGTCACACACCTCACAAACACCGCTGTCATTGACGCATCTGTGCGTGCCATTCACAGCACCTGCATACCGTAGCTCGAGTCTTAAGTTTTTGTCCTTGGCAGGAAAAGTTGGCACAGGAGTGTTTGAGCTTTAAGGTGAGTGTGTACGTGAGAGGATTCTAGAAAACTTCTGTCTGCATCTGAACACTGGAGACACACAGGTGGATGCAGAGCTACTGTATCTTCTGTCACAATCCAAGGAGATCTTGGACACTCACATCTCCTCAGAAACACTTGCAAATTAACAGAATGAAATAAAACAATGTGATAAGATATGTTGTATGTATGTATGTCATGATTGAGTTGGTTGTATGGTTAATCAGGCTAAAGCCATAGACATAACACACAAACTTTTCTATCCATTCATAGGCTTTGCATTGCAGTAATTGGTTGAGCAACCAATTGATTAAAAAACTTGATCTGAAACATTTTTAAGAAAAGACATACTGGTTCCAGCTTCTTAAATGTTTAGATTGTCTGGTTATTTTACAGTAACCTGAATATCAGTTCTTGTTTTGGCTTTTTATAGACCAAAATTAACAAATAATCAAGAAAATAATCAGTAGAATAATCATAAATGAAAACTAATCTTCATGTGAAGCTCTAATGGATTTGAAACTCTTTGTTTTCTTTCACAATACAGTTAACTCATGCACCTTGTGATAAATTGTGCTGCAGAAAACAGGATAGAGCTGCATGACAGGTTGAAGACCCTGTAAAATGTCCCCTCAAGAGCAGATCCATTTCCTGCCTCCAAGGGCAGGTGGAAGCATTTTGTCCTCATTTGTTGCAGGTTATGAATCCCCCATCTGGGGTTCAGTCTAGACTCTGCCTCTGGGTTTCAGTGAATGGACGGGTGATGGTAGAAAAATGCTCTATTCTTCCCACCTTTTCTGGAAAGGGCAAAGTAAAACACACAAAAATACTCCACCATGTTTGCAGGTCTGCTTGTCAGTGGTCTCTGTGGAATGAGCTACTCCAGGAGTCAACTGCACTCTGAACAGTTATTATTTGTTACCAGATAAATAGTTTAATATCACTATGACTCTATGATCCAGTATCTTGTTTTCACAAGAGTTAAAACCTAAAGGACAATCCAACGAAAATACCATACCCAACAAAGTATTAGTTCATTTCAGGTTTTCTGACTTCGTTAAAGTGCCCCAAGCCCATTGGTTCATATTGATGATGTCAGTCTTTAAAATCTTAAAAGTAAATTAAATGTATAGTTTAAAAAAAGGCTCTGCAATATTTTATATTTGGTCACTGTAGTTTTTAGCAACATAGCTAGCTGCAACATATATTATCCTGATAATAAGACTGGGCGTAACAGATCTGAAACTGAAACTGTAACCGTGATACAAACATCCACAATCTCGTTCCGTCTTCCACACCTGCAGCATCCCCGCTCATCCCGCTGCCAGCTTGTTGCAGACATCCCACCTATCCAAGAGTCTCCCACATATTAATAGCAACTCCCTGATGGCTGCAAATTATGTTCAATATCCTACAAATCTGATGTTTCCCCTCTTAATGTTGTAAGAGGATATCTCTTCCCTTTTCCCAGGCTTTACATTAAGAAAGAAAGTCTATATAGAAGCTGTGAGCTGTCTGTTAGCAACAGTTCCTGTGTGAGGCATTTGTGTAGCTGGTGAACATATTGGAGCACTTAGAAGCTAACGAGCCATCAAGTTCCCTCATAAGTTGGTGCAGGCCGAAAACAAAGCGAAAAGAAAATGAATGGAGCTTTGTGCAATGTTTCAACTGAAGCATCTTCCTCAGGACTTTTTTTTTTTTGCTATTAGAGGTCAAAATGTTCATAATTCTAAGAAAGTAAATCAACAATAAATTTTTAATTAGCAATGATAGATAGAGATTCAGGGCCATGACACACCAAGCTGACATCAAACCACTAGAGGCAACTGAGACCAACTTGGACAAGACACTGAACCCCAAACCCTCAACGCCTCAAGTGGCTGCCTGTCCAGTTATTCACTATTACAGTAGACTCCACTTAAGCGCACGCTCCACTTCAACGCACGTGTCGATATAGTGCGGAGGCCGAGCACGTAAGCGGAGTCGACTGTATTATTTATTTATTTTTATAAGAAATTGAAAAATGGCTCTGGAGTCCATTTCTCTTCTCGTGCAGTGATTCGCTAAGATGAACAGCCAATCAGAGGAGTCTCTGTTACTGATAGGTCTGCCGCTGATTCATCCGGCTGAATCTGCTTATTGTGGACACACCTGCAAAAACCAGACTGGTAGATGCTCAACTACGGCCCAACATTGTCCAACTCTTTCATTTTCACTTCGGCTCTTTCAGGAACCTGCTGTAGAAGATGAAACCAGGCAAAGTTAAATATGGCGGTTCTTGTTATCAGTGCGTTTGCAAGGAGCTAGAAAAGGAAGTGCTTGGGTCAGGGTTCCCTTCTACCAGTGAACCAGTCTTCAGGGAGAAGCTGTGTGGGGGTTGGTGCATCCACGCACTGTAAGGTTTCAGTTTTGAGAGCCACACATCTTGTCCACGTGTGGGCATCCACCTGTAACATACGGTCTGTGAACCTAAGCCAGAAGCTGAGGTAATGGTTGTAAAAGTATTGACACCAGGAAACACATAGAAAATCAGCAGCGTTGTCCTTTGGTTAGAGGATGAGAGGTTGTGTTATAGGAAGGACACACACTCACAGATGCCTTGATGGGCTGCGTGAGAGCCGCAGTAACAAAGTGGTTAACACTAACAATGTTTGGGTTCCTAACGGTTCTTATTAGAAGATTGAGACGCTCTGCTCTCTCTCATGTTCTCATGTTGTTAATAGAGCTGAGAAAACAGCATTAATGACCAGAGCGGTCTTGAATGACTGTTTTTTCTCCTTCCCACGTCTGTTTTCATTTCTTCCTGCACTCTCCCATTCTTTGCTCCTTCTCACTAGCCCATGGTTACTGCCACTGTTATTTTTCATCCTTTTCTTGCAGTTATTTGCCTTTTTGTTTCAAAAACTTAACAGATTTAGCTTTTGTGCAAAGCCAGTGTGGCTGTGATGAAGATCTGAATATGCTCATAATATCCAGAGCTGAAAGCCAAGAATACATGTTGGAGGTGTGGTAGTGGGAGTATTTAGGTGGTGAGAGTGCTGGCAATGAAAAGGGCCTAGCATTTGGATAGGCGTGAGCTTGTGTGCTGATGGCAAGCATTAGCATTTTACAATCCTGCTGTGTTTCCCTATAATGAGTGGTCGTCTGCTGTTAGCTGCTCCAATCTGTGAGGCTTTTTCTGTATGTTGGCTGCGGTGCAGATGGAGCGCTTTGCGGTGGCCTGGATCCTGTGTGATTAATGAAATGCAAATCTGTTGTAGCGGAGCTTTCTCCTCTTTACATGCTGAAACATTGTCTTGTTTAGTCATGCCGGTCACTCAGTGTCGGTACAATATGAGTATGGGGATACAGGCTTCATTCTTGGCTGTTTGGTAACATCTCAGTGCCAGTAATTGATTTTCCCCCAAAGCTTGATGGCCCTTAATGTTCTGCTAAAGTGTGCAGCAGCAAGTGATATGACAGTTTATCTTATTGCAAAGTGTTTAATTGAACAGTGGAGTTGCACAAATCACGCTTCTTGCTACATAGAGGAAATGATGGAAGGAAGACTGTTCTTTTTCAGCCTGCATCTTTTCTTTTCTCAGAATTGCTTCGCCACAAGGAGTTTACCTTTTCCCGGCTGTGACAAATTCCTCAGTTTCCTTCACACATTGCATTGTGGGAGAACAGTGCAACAACACACAATTTAAAACCTAAGCTGGTTTGCTGAGGGGGCACCTGTGTAGAGCGTGCAGGAGGCACAACGTGACACAGCGGAGATTACCCAGGCTTTGTACCAGGGGGCTCACAGGATTGAGTCTGGGTAATTTTCACACTGTCTGACTCAGACATTTGCGTTCTCACATGCAGCTCAGCTGTGTAATGTCTAGATATATTCCTGTGCATGTCTGTAGCTTCAGTAAAATCATGTTGGGTTGTTGTGTCACTGCCCTTACACACCCATTGTTTTAGTAAACAAACTACTAGTAGTGTGCGTGTAGTTTGGTTTTGAAAACTGTACCAGCTTGTGTTACTAGTAATAATATATTGTTTTAATAAGCTTTTAGTGTATGTATTTCTATGACTGAATTTTACTGCTATTTCCTTAATTAGTGAATATATGTAATTTGTTCTCAGGTCTCTCTTGCCGCCCACAGATTAAACAAACCTTAACTAACCTAACCAACTAATACAGTCTTTTAGTTTATAAAAAACACAGAACAGTGTTTCAACAAGTCAAAAACCAAACAAGATTCAGTTTACAGTGATATAAAACTGAGAAAAGCAGCAAATTATCACATCACGAGAAGCTGGAACTAGTAAATGTTTGCTTTTTTAAATTGTTGTTGATTGATTTTCTGTTTACTGGCTGATCCATAAATCAACTAATTATATTATTGCTAATCAGAATGTCCACTTCTGTTTATTCTTGACCTTAGATAAATGGGAGAAGACAGTTGGAAGTGGAGAATAGGTTGAGAGAACTAGAGGAAGAAAAGGAAGTGATCCATGTGGCATAGCCAGAGGTTTATTTTTAAAGCCCCATTGATCAGTGAGTGTCCTTCTCGGTCTCTGTAGGACTCCTAAGTTCACCCTCGAGGATCGCCTTTGGCTCAGCGGAGGCAATCAACATAATCTTTAAACTTGATTGTCCTTAACATTATTTGTCTTGAAATACAACAGCGGTCAAGATGAGAGACGCTGCTGTTTCCATGCAGTTTTCTGGATGCCTCTCATCTGCATCTGCCTCAGGACTGCTGACGCTGCTAAAAGGTAAAAGCTGGCTCGGTGCTGCATGGTGCAGTCTGCAGAGATGTGCTGCTGCTGAGAGCTGCCTGTCATTTTCACCTGTTTCTTTTCATGCACTAACATGCACTGAGGAAAACTGTATGATCAGCTGTCAAAATGTTGACTTTAGAGCTTTGCTTAGCCAGACGGTGACTTTGAGGAACAGATTTGGAATTTTACTCAGAAGGAAAACAGTGATGAATTCCCTGTCAGAGGTGCAGTATGTTTTTGTCAAACATCTCCAAACTCTTCAAGGTATTAACATGAGTAAATTTAAGCTGCTTTAGCTGTAAGTTTGAGCCGTTTTCTGTCTTCTTAGAGCAACGGATTCGCTGTTATTGTTACTCAGAGACAGATGTGATCTATGTGTCAACACTGGAGGATACTGGTTATTGATACTGGTTGCTGACATTTCAGTCACAGCTTCATATACATATATTCAAGATTCAAGATTCAAAAAACTTGATTAATCCCAGAGGGAAATTATTTTGGCATGTTACAGCATCTCTCTGTTCAAACAGAAAGAATGAAAGAAAGAAAAGAAAGACCCATAACCAGAAAAGATTAACACCAACACAAATACTAAATACTCAATTTACAGAACAAAAATAAGTAATAAAAATGA
>JAUMHL010000012.1:17851705-17864952 GCA_032362345.1 Sandelia bainsii | reverse complement strand
ACGAGGTGCAGCTGAGGACAATCAGTGAGTGAGAGTGGAGAGAGGGGCGTGGTTAAGGTGAGGGAGGAACAAAGACAAGACTAGGACATGACCATGATGCAAACAAACATTCAAAAAACTTAATCCCAGAGGGAAATTGTTTTGCCTTGTTACAACTGCTCTCAGTTCAAGGGAAATAAACTACAAACCACAACTAGAAAAGATCCACACCAACACAAATACAAAACAAAAAACTCAGTAAGAACAAAGAAAATCCTACTTCAAATGGATGAAAAGGTCAATAATAGTCCGGGGTGGAATGCAGTGCAAATTTGGAAAGTGATAAGATAAATATGACTTAAAATAATGATGAATGTAATCGTTGTCAGTTCCCCTCCCCTTTACAGAGGGGGGAGAGTTGTACAGTTGGTTGGCTACTGGCAAAAAGGATCTCCCCCGTGTTTCTCTGTGGAGCAACATTGATTAGTCTCAGGCTGCTGAACGTGCTCCTCTGTCCATCCAGCACACTGAGTAATAGGTGGGTGAGATTGTCCTAGAGGGGAGTGGAGTGAGTGAGAGGAGTTTGGACAGCATCCTCATCTCAGTCCTGTGGGAAAGTCCTGTGCTTTGTTGATCCATCCATCCACCCCAACCTCCTCCTGAGAACTGTTTTCGGATCTAAAGACTAGATGACTGAACAATGTTCACTCCAGCTGTAAAACATTGTAATATGTTTTTAGCTCCTGTCATATTTTACAGGAGGACAGTCTCAAGTAGCAGCAGTTTTCTGTTTTTGCCCAGGTCCCACTTTGATGCACTTGGTGAACTAAAGGAAACAAATTATTCTTAGGAATTAATCAAACAGTTAATAATACATTAATCCATAATGAAAACAGTCCTTAGCTGCAGATGTAATTTGTCAGAAATACCAGTTTGAAGCCCCACAGCAACCATCTGTCATGGCTGAAGCTTTATTTTAAACTGAATTCTTCATAAAAGGGTTGTCAAATTTTTCATAGCCTCATTAGTGTGAAAGTTCTTTTGCCATTGTTTTTTTTCGAGAAACATATTTAAAATATCTATTGTATAGGGTTAGGTGGAAGAACAATAGCTAATTTCTCTGTACTTTCTTTGCCATAGAAGTTTTGTGCATTGAGTGCATTCTCTCAGTGGAACACGACTCTGCAGTAGAGATAATAGGGTGTGCAAGGTTGCATACTGAAGAAAATGGTGTTTAATTTGCTTTGCAATGTGAGTCAGAAGCAAGAAACCCAATCTACGTCCATAATGGTTATGCTGTTTCAATAAATACATGCACATGGTTAAAATTCTTACATACATATAAGTGGCAGAGGTGATACTACATGCTTTGTTTTCTTCCAGTGTGTCTGATCTGTAAAGCCATCTGCACCAAAATGTTAGCTCTCAGAAACAAAGCCTTTCAGGACAATTTAGATATGAATATTGGTCTGTCGATTGGTCATCCACTTTGGCCCAAATTAAAACATCTCAACTATTGGATGGAATTCAATGAAGTTTAGTTTCAACATTCGTCTTCCCCTGAGGTTGAGTTATATGTTGATCCCTTGACCTTTCATCTAGCACCATCATCACTTTTGATTTATGACTACCAGTATCTGCAAAATGCCTCACGTGTGCTTTGTGTGTAAAGCCAATTAAAAAATGATGCACTAATGCACTAAACCAGAGGTTTTCAAACTGTGAGGCACTCCTTCCTTACAGATTTTTTTTACTGCAAATATTGTCCACAATGTATCTTAATGTAGAGAGGTGCTGTTGAAGCCTCCTAGAGTCATTGAACAGCACTACCAGCAGTCCAGAGATATTCACTTCTAGGGATGTGTCTCAATTCAGGGGGAGCATCCATTGATGCCTGCATTTGTAGACTGAATCACTGTATCTTGACAAGACTGTGTCCTTTTGAAGGCTCCTTCAATGAGGGAGCCAGCAGGTGGATCCTTCACGGCCAAGGTTATCCCAAGATCCGCTCAATTGAGGCACAGTTACAAGAGAGGCTCTCCATTCTAACCAATCAGAGAAAAAACTATTTCTCCTCGATTAGCAAGTGTTGGTGCACACCTATTTCTTACTATTGTAACTTCATAACCTGAAGCACTGTACTCTCCACCACGAGCGTAGCGTAGCAGAGAGGGGATGGAGCTGGGTGCAGCAGTATAGATTGAGTTTGAGTCACTAACATAAGTTGCATTCAGTCTGAATTACCTTTCAAATATGTATCTGATGTACACAGCAAATGAAAGTCCAGAAATAAAAAAATAAAATAAAAAATGCTCCTTGTAGCATCAGAACCTGCCTGAAAATGATTACGTTTTTCAGTTTTCTTCAGTATGAGATCAGTCCAGTGATAGTTATCTACACATCCATGGAAATATAACAAACAGAAAGTCCTAATAGGTAATTATAACATAATATATATAACATACTTATAACACATAACTTTCTAAAATGCAGGCTTAATAAAATGTGGCTTAAATGTTACCCCACAGTTGCAAATTAGGAAATACAATTGTCTTGATATTGTCAGAAAAAACGTTTGCTTTACACTAAGACAGTGAACATGATAAACATTATAGCTGCCAAACCATAGAGTTGTCACTGTGAGTACATTAGGATCAAAGTCCCAAGAGCCACTGGAATGACTGTAGAGTCATGTTTTAGAATGAATGGACCTGTGCAAGAATAAGCTCCATCGTAAACAGAATATATTTTTATAATTTTTTTAAATAGTTGTATTAAGGTTAGTTTGGTAAAGAATAATCTGTTTTTGCGATTTGGTCAGTTTTTCTTTTTATGTGCCCTTCTTCATTCAGCAAGTCAAGGTAGTGAGTGGAGGAGGCATGTAGGCAGCAAGGTCATGCCTAGTGTGGTGCTGATTGAATGTCTCTTCGTTCTGTGCTCCATCAATAAGCCTCTCTGCATCTTTCTTCTCACACACACTTTCTGTGCCTCTGCATGAGTCAGCGGACTCATCTCTTTTGTCTGAATGTGTCTTTGAAGGCAGCATCAGGAAGGAGGGAGCAGAAAAGCTGGAGAGCGAGACAGCCTAGTATCAAACGCAAACAAAGTCGTACGCCTTAGACAGCTGTGACACTTGCCTCTTTAGTCAACGTTTGGGTAATTATGCTTGAGTAGAGTGGAAGTTCAGCGAGTTGGAGAGATGTATTTTGGGTGGGACAGTGAACCCTCAGCCATTTCTGGGAATTTGCATGATGTGATGTAACCTGATATTATATGCAGATAAATCAATAGTGGTTTGTGTGAGTGGATGTTTAGAGGTTGGTTGGCTCATGTAGCCTTTTTCCTGAACATCCCTCGTCCCCTATTAACATAACACGAATACTCTTCATCTTTCCAGACTCGAATGTGTTACTACCTAAACTGCACAACCTATTATGTAGCCAAAATCATATCTGCTAGTGCATAGCAGCAGCAACAAGCAAGCTGAGAGCTAATTTTAGCACGAACCCCCCCTCTGGCACTCTGTCGTGTCCAGGGAGCTAATATTAGGTCTGGGGTTTAATTACCTGTGTGATTTGCCTCACAAATGCCCAGTGCAAGGACCTGATTGAGTTTTTACACACATTATTGCCTTTACATGTGCATATGCATCTGTGTCTTTTTGTTTTGCGACCCAGAAGCACAACAAGAGGATGAGTCATCAATACTGAGCAGCTGTGACTTTTTGTTTATCAGGGTTGACTAAAGGTGCTGCTTAACGTTTTTACATTTCATCTTTCAGTTATACCTCTCCCATCGTCTTTTTCTCCTTTTTTATATTGAATATATTTGCAAGAGTACAAATAAACATCTTTACAAGCTACATTTCTTCCAACCCTAACCATCAAACCGACAGAAGACATATGCATACAATTAAAGTATGCACACACAATCACGTTAACCTGCAAATGACAATAACCAAAAATGAATGATTGTATATGAAGAAACTTGTTGTTTGATAATTATGTTTCTATTGAACTAAACTGCAAATACATTTTTGTAGGGAACAGAATTAACATACTGATCAACATGATGACCATATGTTGACGTAATATAAATGACAAGCTGCAAACACACACAGATACTTAACATACAGAGTTCAGACAATGTAAAAAGATGCACTGGCAGTGGGTAAAAACTGTAGTATGCTAATCAGGTGCAGATATGTTTCTGTGTTGATTAATGCATAAGTTAAGCTAAGTGTTTGTGTTTTACTGTAAATCAGGAGGAGTGTGACAGGTGGTGAGTGGAAATGGTCTGTTACTATTGTAACTCCTGGCACAGCAGTAATGGTCCCATGGGAAACGGTGCCAAGTTGGACGGCAGTCAGAAAAGTGGGCACTGAGGTAGCTGTAAGGTTGGCAAAATAATCCAGTTATTTATTGTATTCCAGTGTTTTAGTATAATTTTCTTCAACTATGTGTACACTGAGTGAAATATTCAAACCCAACACTCCATGTTTTTAATAACTACATCTGATATATTTCCTGCATTTACCTAACAACACAAAATCAACAATTATTTGTTAACCTCTATGTTGTGTGTGCAATAAAGCTATATCACCTATAACACAACGAAAATAGAATGTGAGAGCTTGTTACATGTTTTTTTCATTTTTGACTTGAAGACGAAATTAGAAAATGAATTGTTATTCATTTTTTATTTGGATTTTGGAAACAAAAATGTAAAAAAAAACTGTTATTTTTTTATTTTTGGTTTTATTTTGAAAAACAGATGAACAAATTATACACGTATTTTGACACACAGCTGACGTGTAGGCCAGTAAGTACTGCTACTGGTAGGTAGTAATTTCCCTACTGAAGCATAAGTACTAGCCTGATTACAGTGAAATTGGTTGCTATTAAACTAGGGCTGCCTGGCTGCCTGAGAGGCAAAACTCAGGGCAAATAAATAACTCACCTAAACCTTCTGATTGATTTGAGCACAGTGTAATAACTGAAGGTGACTCAGGTGAGTAATAACATTTTGTCGAAGGTTGTATCAGGACGGTAGAAGAACAAGCCACAGAGACTCTAGGAGAAAAAAAAACAGCCTGAAACTATAAAAGTAATGGGAACAAAATTAGCATTTTCCATCCCCAGTGGAAACTATGATCTCTCCATCAAAATAGAAACATTCTACATTGCTAGCATCTCACTTTAAACACATTTATACACAAATATTCAGCCAGATAGTTGGCATCTTTGGGATACCAGGGTAAAGAGGGAGAATTCATTTTGCCTTAAACTGCCACTCTACACTTTCTGGCTGCAGAAGAAAAGGGCTGTGGGAGAGCTGCAGTGATGTTCAGCTACTAACATGCATCTTCCTGTAACTCTACACTTCCATCACTCTGGATGACTGCCAGCACAACTCTCTCCTTCACATACACGACTCTCTCATCCTGCTCTCCATTTGCCTTCTCTCTCTTTTCCGCTTTCAGCCTATTCTCCATTTCTCTGTTGTGCACCTTCTCCCACCCATCTTTATCTATCGTGTTCCCATCAACTCCTGTTTCCGATGATGAATTTGTGGATCAAAGAGGCGCAAGTGAAGTTCAGTCTCATCGGCTCTATCCAGAATCAATACCAGCCAGCGCTGTTTTACAGGCCTCCTCTCTTGGCGGTGATAAAGACGACAGATAAGATCTAATAATAATACCTGTGGATATATCATTTGATCACATCTATGAAGCAGCCAAGGCTATGTCAGCATGTGAAAATGTTGCATGATGGTGTTGTCAGGATCTCTGTTTGCCAAAACAACAGGAAATTCTCTTATTTCTTTCTGTCTGGCCACAACACAACTGTGCATCACAGCTGACATCTGGATAGAAGTAGGACAAGCTTGTTAGATCCCAGTTACACCTCAACCTCTTGCTCTCTGTGATCACTTACTTTTAATATAGCCAAATCCAGATATAATGTTCTAATTTACGTATTTGTATGTTCCTATAATCACACAAAGCTTGATTTATGCTTCTGCAGTAGTGATAATACGACAGCCACCATGATATATTTGCATAGTTGTATAATTCTTCTGCTTAATATTATGAACCACTGTGCAGCATTTTGGCATCTGATAAACCTTCAAAATCTTGGATCTGTTACTCTAACTGAATTTCCTGGATTGTGTTTCATCCTCTCACTGGTTTAGGAAACAGCACGCCCACAGAAACACACGTGTTTTGTCTGAATAATCAAATTTAGCTGAGTGGCTTCCTCTGTGGATTCCTTGACCAACTCTGCAATTTATAATGCGGCCAAGGAGACGGGTCGTCTTCCTCACACCTTTTTAGACACTGGGATCCTATGGAGCCACCAACAGCTGGACAAAGGCCTTTTTTGTGTGAGTGGTGTAGCTGTGTGAACAGTAAGTAGCACTGAGTTGTGAAAATGAGAAATACAGAGTGTGGCAAAATTGAGAGGCAGTAAAAGTTGTTTGCTAATGAGGGACAGAGAAAGAGAAACATTTTATTGCATTTTAAGTAATGCTCTCATTCACAGCAAATTGAAAAGGCTTAATTAAATAGCCTGTAGTGAGTGTAAGGGTCACAACTGCAGCCTAATAACCGATGCTGCAGTGACTCCATGCAGAGAGGCTGGGTAAAATAATTAGGAGCCATTGGGAGAACTTGTAACATTGAAAAGGTTGAGTTTGGTCTCTTTGAAGTGAGGGCAGAAACATCAGTTGGGGTCGTCGCTCGCCTCTCGTGCCAACTCTCTCACAAGTTCTCTTTGTTCTGTCAGCTTCTCTTTCAACGTACACGTTCTCTCCCACTGCTAACATAAGGCAACTCCAATCTGTCGCTGCTGGCAGCAGTCTGGAGTTCACCATCCTCGTGTGAGTGACTTCTTCTTTTTTTTTACACAGAAGTTAACAGAGGAGTTCTGTTGTCTGTGGCGTTGTTGGCGTGGAGAGTTGTTCCGCATGAGCGTTAAACACAATGGTGACAATTGGAAAGAAGTCGGCTTGGCTGAGTTTAGCAACTGCCGGGGGATTAAGTTCAACAAAGATAAAAAGTTGCTCTAGCACAGAGATTTTTGTGCTAAAAGTTTGGTGTTTGGTGCGTGATGAGTACTGTGGGTGTCCTGGATCTGATATTTGACTCGTCGGTGAACCTCTGAGGTTTGACAGATATGGGTTGAGAGAGACAGGCGGAGAGCTAAGCTGTTACTCATATGAATATGCTTTTGGTACACAGGAAGCCCTCAGTGTTATTATTGCATCTGTGTCACAGCGAAATAATAAATAATAAAAATAAAACCTGATCAGATGAGGTTAATCAGATATTCTATTTTGAGCGTATGTGTTGTGTCACAATCAGAAGATCTGTCCATTTACAAGATTCATTTGACTTAATCCTGAGTGTTGAATTGCTTCATTCATAATATAGATAAAGCACTGTCGCCAGGTCTTGTCTGAGAGCAGAGGAAGAAGTGAGGGATAATGTCCTGCCTCATCTCAGAGCTGGATGAGTCCATGTTCTCTCTGACCTCATGACGATATAAAATACTTGCCAAAGAAAATGATCTGGGCAAGCGATTCAAGACAAAATACAGATCCTAAAGCAGGACTCATAACATCCACATAATAAGCTGACAGCTCTCCGTAGCTTTAATAAAGTAATGTTGTGATCTACAAGAGATCTTTGTCAGACATTAAAGGATTTAAACACATTTTTCAATTTTTTGTTTAATTTATTTAATACAACGACGTATTAAAGATATCTGCAGAATTCAGGAACATACACATACACATCACTTCAAGACTTATATCCACTGTGGTCCTCTCACAATGCTCTTTCACTGTAGTTACTTCATCCTGTCCTTCAACTTTTTAATGGCACCTTAAAGGAGAATTAGCACCACCAGCTATAAATATTTTACAACAGTAGTTGAACTGTCAGCTTTTGGCCAGCCCTAATCTGACACCAGCATGGTGCAAGGAGAAGTGGTTTGACAGTTTGAGAGTGTACTGGCACTTTTATCCTTAAATGTTGGTGTGGTTTCAGCAGAGTCAACTGACACACACGAAGAATGTCATTTGATACAATGAGAGTACTATACTGCATCACAAATTGCAGGAATAGCCAGTGTGAATCATTTGAGGATACAAAGCCTAACACATTCTTCTTTCATTCACAGGTATGAAGAATAGGGAGCTGTTGGAGGTGTCCCACGGGCATGTTTGTCCTCTGGCCGTTCAGCGTGTGTGTCTCTGCTCTGCACACAGACGCTCTGGGAGGGAGAAGAAAGATCATCTAAAAATAGACTGACACGTACCACCAGCAGAAAAACAAAAAACAAAACGACAAATAAAAAAAGAAAAGGACAAAAAAAGAACATCTGCTTGTTTGTGTCACTCTCACCCTGTTTAACTCTTTCTCTCTGCTCCATTTCTGTTTCTCTGCCCTCATTACGTGCAGAGAGGAGGTCATGTCCCAGTCTGGAAAAGTCCTTCATCTGTATGTGGAAGTGAGGTCTGCCCCTGATCAGAATGGAGGGAACAGGGCATTTGCAGAAAATGAAAAAGGGATTGCTCAGGGACATTCGGTTCAGGACAGCCCTGCGGAGCTCCTGTCTCAGCTAGCGAGCCAGACATCCTGTCAGACTGTCAGCAAGGCCTCCGCAGCTCACCATCCTGTTCAAGACTACACGCACAGCCAGTCTCCTTCACGAAACACTGTCAGCTTTCAGCTCCAGCAAGCCAGCAGCTCACCTACAGTGAGCAAGCGCTGGAGTGCCCCTTGTGATGGTGTCTCTGCCATCCACGCTTCACCCACGTCCTCCTCTGGAAAGGTCAACGTCACTCACACGCCTCCTAACTGCCGAAGGTTTAAAGAAGAGGAGGTCAGCGATGGTAAGCGGTCTGTGGTCACCTTTAGTTACATTGAGAAGTCAAATGTGAAGACTATTGACAGTCAGCGCAATTCTGTGCACGAGAGAGGGACCAACAAGGAAATATCCACCCCCTCCCATGTTCGAAAACGCATCAGTGACCCAGTTTGGTTTGGGAGTCCTAATTCGTCATGCAGCTCCAGTCCCAAACTGACTTTCAGATCACCAGGAAGTCACCAGCAGATATTCTCCCCCAGCTACCGTCAAACACCCATAGACCCCATCGGCAGGGCAGCTACCCAGAGGGCTGTGGAGGAGTTTGGCTCCCCTTTACTGAGGATTAAACTAGCCCATGCACTTGAGCATACCTCATCCTCACACTACTACCAACAGCCACGCTGCCAGTCCTGGGCTGGGTCTCCTGTCCAGCGTCAGAACATCAGCATAAACCCCAAAGACCACATCACAGACAGGAGCCAGGCTTCGTGTGGGCTGCCACGGAGCCCAGCATCAGACCAGCTCTCCTCCCAGACCAGGCAGACTTCTCACTCGAGGCCCTGGTCCTGTGTGGCGTCCCAGAGCCCCCCTTACTGGTCTGGAGAGGACAGATCTGTGGCAGGAAGCCCAGCCACCAAAAGACAAATTCATAGGGCTTGTAACAGGAGCACCTCATCGCAAGGAGCAATCCTCCAACTTGGCAATAATGTAGTCGAGGGCTTGAACCAATTAAGTGACAGCAAATCTTCCTCTCCAGCTCACAGCCCTGAAGTTGCCCGCAGGCTGGCACAGGAAGCTACCAAGGTATCTTCCGTTTTCACAGAAACAAGAAGGTCCTCACTGCACAATGCTTTAAGCGAACATGCAAGCAGCTTAAATACTGGAGAGTCTCACAACTCATCTCCCAGTGCACAACAGTCAAAGCAAACTCTTAAGATGAACATCCCTTTAAATGACCAACACATGCTAGCAACTGACGACACAGACTCTCACCAACCTGAAAACTCCATCTTGCAGTCACACTCACATAAAACAAACTCCTATACTAATAATGACACACGCCAGGAGGAGTGCATTCAGAAATCCCAGCACCAGAGCTCAGTTTTATCAGCCGCTCAGAGTTCCCCCGCCCTTCCTTCACGTGTCCTTCGCCCCTCTCATCCTCCCACTGAGCTCAGCTCTCCTTTGAGGGACCCCAGGCTATTCCAGGCTGATCTCAGAGCACCAGCTACTCCCACCCTGCATCGCCATCAGCCTCCACAATACACCGGAGACTCCTGGTCCCCGAGCCTGGACAGGAGAGAAGACCTGAGCTGTTTTGAGAAAGGGGATTGCTCTGAGGTTGCTCGTAGGCTTTTTATCAATCAAAGTGTTGAGGAGTCACCGGTCAGCTGGATGTCCAGTGAGCAGTGGGGGATTCATGTGGCAAATACCCCAGAACCTGGATGCGGGTCCAACAATGACAGAACTCCTGATCACCGGTCCAGTCAGCGTCAAAGGCTGCTCAGCCCCACGGCCCAGCAGAAACGGGCTGAGCAGAGAAGGAGAGAGATCCTGCTTCTGGGACCAGTAGTGCTGGACTCCACAGAGGAGGATGAGGGTTGTGATGATGAAGAGCAGGGCGATGAGATGGAGGGATATGGGGCAGAGCAGCAGCCACGGCTGGAGATAGTAGAGGACCCTCCAGAGGTAGAGCAGAACGGAGCGATGGGAGGGTCGTCCTCGAGGAGCTCCAGCGGGGTGACAGGCAGCTTGGGGGACAGGGACTGTGCGTCATCAGAGACCAGCCAATCCAGTCACCACAGCAATGAGACTGCAGCTGCCACTTCAGGAATACAGGCGAGTACTGGGTCAACTTTGAAACTAATAAATCTACAAATTAGACTGTTTAAACTGCAAGGTTTCGTATAATATAAAGTAGAATGATCTGACTTGTAGAGAAATATATAATTTTCTCTTTCTGTATACTTCAGATGGACAGTGGCTCTGCAGTGCCTGTGCCCTCGCTCCACTGTCAGAGGATTGCACGTGCTAAGTGGGAGTTTTTATTCGGGACATCTGCTGAGGAGGCTGCTAGCAGGGGGGTGAAAAGTGAGAGCATGTCCACCTCCATTGCCTCTACTGCAACTTTCATACTAGAGAGTAGATAGATAGATAGATAGATAGATAGATAGATAGATAGATAGATAGATAGATAGATAGATAGATAGATAGTACAGTTAGAACATTGATTGACCATTGATCAGTGACCATTTCCTTCATCTGCAGATTCTCTGGAAACCTCCACAGCTCCTCCTAGTGGTAACTCTAGTGAGTCTCCCACCCCAACCCCCCCTTCCTCCCTGCCTTTGCTTTCTGCCAATCATGAGGTGCAGCATGTGGAAGTAGAGCTGGTGACCCCTCCCCCAGCTGTTATCGGTACATCGCCCAAAACCGGCATCATTCGCCGAACATTGAAGTATTCCGAAACCGACCTGGATGCCGTCCCACTTCGCTGCTACCGTGAGACAGACATAGACGAGGTGCTGCTGGCTGAGCAGGATGATGCAGACTCTGCATTTGGGAGTAACCGCAGCGTTCAGGGAACCTCGGGGACAGGCAGCAGCCCCCTTGGGGGTCTTGCTTATGGGAGGACAGATGGAGAGGAGGCAGAGGAGAGAACAGGGGCAAGGGAGGAGGAAGAGGAAGATGAGGAGGAGGAAGAGGAAGAGATGGTGAGCTGGGCCAGTGTAAGAATGCAAGGAGATAACAGGAAGCAGCAGTATGCAGCTCAGGAGGAGCCTGAGGTGTTTGGACACCTTCTGAAGAGGTGAAAATAGTGCCTCAAAACACATTCATTCATAATCATACACAAGCCTGTAAACACACACACAAGAGCAGTGACATTCTGGTCCTCACCCATAACGTATTTCAAGTAGATTATAAACCGGTTTGATGCACACAACTTTTTCACATACACAACCACATTTTATTTCTTTCTAAAGACAGCTGTGTTGTTGCAGTGGTACTAAAACCTCCTTCTCTCTAAAACCTCCTTCTCTGTCCAGACCAATGGAAACATTTTTCGACAACCACCACCCAGCCCTGAAGTCCCCCATCTTGGTCTCTGGTCCTCGCTGTGCTACAGAAGACACCTTCAGCCGCCACTTTGAGAGCATCATGGAGTCTCACCGAGCCAAAGGGACATCGTACAACAGCCTGGACAGCGAGGAGCTGCTGACGTCAAGCACCCAAACTGTTCTGACGTTCAACCTGCCCACACTAACCCCCGCCATCCACGGGCCGGTCTGCCAGAGCGCCAGGCAGATTGTCCAGCTCAGCTTCGCCCCACTGGCACACGATGAGAGGCCCAGTCTCTCTGATTCTATCTTTACCATGACTGGGGACTCTGACGCCACCAGAGCCCCCTCCAGCGAGAGGCTGAGCAGTGGTTCAGAGGACGTGCCGCCCAGAGGACGAGAGTGTGGACAGCTGGGGAGCAGCTGGTACAGCAACCCCTCTTTCTCTTTACCAAGGTGAGTTAGAATGTCGTCATTGTTAATATTACTGTTCATGTGTGGAAAATTTACACATGACAACTGCTAAACAGTACTGAAACCTGTATTAATCATATTTTTGAACTCTGAAACTGTAAAGATTTTCTGGGCGTCTGACCAACCTGTCATCTTTTAGTTCTGGTTTGGTCTCCACCAACTCCTGAGAAATACATCTGAGTTTCTAGCTGCTCAATTTGTTCTAGTTGCTAAGTTTGTCTGCCACGGATTTATCAGAGCTCTTTAACTGAAAACAGCTGCCTGCTACATCTGGAAACGACACCAGTGAGAGCTGTAAGAGCAGCTGTAAAACCAAAACAGTGAGCTGAAAGACACTAAATGGCTCTGTAGCACTGAGTGGAACTGCAGAATGACTCATTTCACTTTACATGTAGGTTTTTCACCCATTAGTAATATAAACGTATTGATAAAAGCAGCTTTAATTGATTTGTTATAGTAAATACATTATAAAGTTGTGTTTTATATATGTTTTGTATAAAAACACAACTCTATGCACTTTTGCCACATATTTTTTATCTTAAATGATTACGAATATAAATAAAACATGTAGTTACTTCATAATACAGTGAATGAAGGTTTATTTCCTTGTTTAAAAATATGATAAATGAAAAACATACCTCTATAAAGGGATTTATAGAGGATTTATAACACGCTAATAGTAAGCTACACTCCTGCACGCCCTCTCAGATCTGCGAATGAGAGGAGACTGAAAATTCCCTCCTCACAGGGTCTCCGATCCCAGTCAAGTCTATTTTCCTTCTTTGTCCCTGGCTGGTGGAATAACTTGCCCTGCTCCATTCGACTAGCCGAGACTATCACCACCTTCAAAAAACATTTG
>JAUMHL010000012.1:17836478-17851605 GCA_032362345.1 Sandelia bainsii | reverse complement strand
GTAAGTCGCTTTGGATAAAAGCGTCTGCCAAGTAAAGTAAAGTAAAGTAAAGTAAAGTAAAGTAAAGTAAAGTAAAGATTTAAGGAGGGGAGCTCTTTTTTATTTTAGTCCTGTGTTACATAACCTTTTCACAGCATCACCTTTGTTATAAATGTGTTTTTCTAATGGTTTATACCTTGGTGCTAAAACATGCAGTGATATTTTATGCAATACTTTGCTTCCAGCAGTTTGTGTTTTGTTCTTTTCTTGTTTTAACATGACAGTACCCCGTTCACAAAATGAAGAAATGGTTTCCTCAGTTGTAAGCCAGACTTTATCACCCAGTGTCAGGCTCAACGTCACTAATGATGTTGCGACTGAATGGGAGGAAATCCTTGCAGCCAAGCTCCAAAATATGGTAGAAAGTCTGAAACTAGAAGAGAGGAGGCTACTGAAGCAGAAGATTGATGATTTTCTGTGTTGTGTTAATGTTTAAAAATATATATTTTCATATTATCTTGAGTATGGATATACTATATTATAATATTGGTTTGGGAAATTAAACTGGTCTCATAACCTTTGTCCTTCAAATAAACTGTTCAGAAACTAAAACAAAGGAACATCATAAGCAGTTAAATATGACAGATGTGATGATGTTAATTCGGCATTAATGCGTTTTTTATTGGCTCCTTTCTGAGGTCAGAACCCTGTTAGTGGACTCCTGTCAGACACCAGACGAATGAGCCTCTGTCTGTGTCATTCTCCTTGTGCAGAGCAGTGTTGCAGTGCTGTTCTGAAGCAGAGTAGCTTGGAGTGAAGGTCGCTAGAAGGCTGCCTGTGGTCTCTCTGCTGTCTGCCAGGCAGGATGTGGATGTGTGTGTGAGTGTGTAATATGTGTGTGCTTATCCATCTGTGCATATTTTCTCATTTGTATGTGTGTGTGTGTGCTTCGGTATCTGTCTGTGTTTTGTTGTGGGTGTATGTGTGAAATTCATGCTTTGCTTGCGGGGGTTTTTGTGGGTGTGTGTGCGTGTGTGACTGTTAGACAGAGGCAGATGGCTGCTGCAGCAACGAGGGATTCACCTTGACTTTTGAAGTCCCAAAGACTTTATTTCAGCTCCTTACAGACTACAGACTTTATGTTATAGCTGAAATTTTTGTATTTTTGCCACAGGTGAAAAAAACAGTGGCTTTTTAATCTGTCTTTTATTCTGCAAAATATGCGAGTGATTCAAAATATGACAACAGTCTATCTACTTGCTTGTATCGACTGGCTGAGTGTCACAGTAACTTAGTCCGACAGCTCTGCAGAGGCAGTGACTGCACTGGGTCACCTTGTTGCTTTGACCACTAGATGGCAGAAGAGGAAAGCAGTCTAAGTGTTTCCAGTAAGACTGAATCTATAGCAGATGTAGGTTTCAGCAGCAGGAACAGGGGTGTGTGTGTGTGTGTGTGTGGTGGTGGTGGGGGGGTGGGGTGGGGGGGGGACTGTCTTTGTGAGAACAAGTTTGAATTTTATGTCTTGGAAGTGAGGATAGTTTTGGAAAGTGAGGACATTTCTGATGAACCTTGTCAGTGTCAGTTTGAGGATTAAGACCTGATTTTTGGGTTAAGGATAGAATTAGGTTTAGGTTGACTTGGGTAAGGGCTGAGATAAGACATTTAGTTGTGATAACTCAGGTTTGGGTAAGGGGCTTTTTTTAACACTATTATGTGTTTACACAGTCACATTGTGGGGACTTCACTTGAGGACAAAATGCCAGTTACCTTAATGTAAATCATTACTTGTGACGACTTGGTTCGGGTTAGGCAAGTAGTGGCTGCAGTTAGGAAATCAGAGAGTCATTGAAATGTCCCGTGAAGTGAAGTAAACATAACTGTTTGTGTGTGTCTCAGAAAGGAATCCAGTCTCAAGTTTCAGCTGACTGTAGAAATGCTCTGTGGAAGTTTTAAAACAGCACCACAACTTGACTTTACTGTCATTTTTTCACTGTTCTATGAGTTTAAACATACACTTACACTTTAGCTCTGGCTCTTATCTGCCTCAGCTTCCTGATAAAACCCAAATCTGACAGAACAGGTAAAGATAAATGTTTTGGTGATAGCTCATGTTATCGCATTTCTATGATCAGCCCTGAAGCAGTTCTGGAATCCAGGAGCGAGACAACAAGAGAAATATTTCTCAAGCCTTGTCCATACTTTGATAAAACTTGGAATTTCACCCCCTTATTCCCTCCTCCTTCCCTCACATCACCCTTTTCAGATGCTCTGTACCATTAGACAGTGGCTCATTGTGCAGGGCTGCCCAGCGGACTGAGAGGGGTTTCAGTTGTGCGTGGATACCGTTAAAGCAGAGGCTGACGCTGGGAATTCTCTCAGGACCTTCCAGTATTGTGCTGGCTCTTGATGAGACAATGCTAACAGGTGGCAGGGCCCAAGCAAGGGGGCTGACTTAATCTTATGATTATAAACACTTTTGCAGATGAAGCATGTGCTGTAAACAGAATCCACAGTGCCCTCAGGCGTTGACAAAAGGCCACCTTTTTGTCCCCATGGGGCAGTTATGGTTGTAGTGGGAACAGTTTAGAGGCACACACCCTGTGGTTACTGAGTTTAAACATGACACCTCGTATCTTTTTTTTTTAATCTGAAGGTGTCCTAAAAGAAAAAAAATAGAAACAAAGTAGACCAGAATTTGTGCAACACCCAAAGGATGGACATACTGTACTGAGGTGTGTAATCAGAGATGCAGAGAAAAAGAGAGAAAAATGAATGGAGCCTGAATTTTAGGCAACAGACAAGTTTCATGCTATTTTTCAAGGTCAGCAGGGGACAGTGAGAGTTTACACAGTGGAACAGGGAGGGAGAAAGAGAGAGGGAGGAGTAAAAAGCGGGAACAGAAACAACAGCAAACAGACTCAGAGGGAAAAAGATAGAGAAGGAGAGGCATTGCAGGACAAACAGCTTTTTTACTTTGGGGGAAGGAGGCTTGCTGTGAAGCTCAAATGACAGCAAACACAGAGGGAGAGTGAGAAAGTGGAGAGGGAAAAGAAGGACCCATGAAGTCTCAGTCAGACTCAAAACCAGGGGGAGGAATGCCAAAGTCTGCAGGCCTGTTGGGAGCGACTACAGGTGTGCCTCAGCGCTAGCTCCCACTCTCTGGACTTCCGCAAAGATGCGTTCAGGTTACCAGGCCAGGAGGAGAGGTGGGGGCAGTCGGGTGAGCAGTCTGAGGCGAGGTGCTGCTCACGGGACGGCAACGAAGACGCCGTCTGTCTTCTGCTGTCATGGTTCATCTTCAGCTGCAGAGGAGAGGTATATGACGATTAGGCGGTCTTGCCACAGGTAGGTCCCGGCCTAGGAACCTGTTTCAAACCTGTCTGTCATGAATCTAAGAGGATTTGAATAATATGAGTGACTAAAAGCAAAATGCAAATGATCTTTTTAGATGTTAGGAGCCTGTTTGCAAGCCAACAGACAGATTTAGACTTGATCTTATTTGGGAAAACTTTGTGGCTTTTAGTCCTGCAACAGAGGCCTCTGTAGTAAAGCTGTAATACTTAGATGCAGTCTTAAATTGACTGTAAGTCGGTCAGTTAGTTGGTCCACCATTTTGGCACCAAACTGAAATACTGTATCTACTTTCTAATTATTACATGGATTACTGAGACAGTTTGTACAAATGTCCATGGTCATTAGCAGGTAAAGAATAGTGACTTTAGTTGACATTTTTGGCTTTTAGTGAAGTGTCTTGACAGTTATTGGATGGCTGTCATGATATTCATGGTCCCCAGATCCCCTGATATATCTGATGTGATAATTTTGATTCCCAGATAATGATGACTTGATGATGTTATGACATTTTTGTTCAGGTTTACATTTGTGTTTTTGGATACACATTTCAACATAATTTGGATGCATTGCAATTCACTTTGGCACTAACATTTATGGTCCCCGTCACCAAAAGTTTAACAATAATAACAAAAGACAAGCATATGTGGGGCAATAAGTGAGAACAGTGAAAAACTATGGGAACAAAGCATAATAAAATACTCATAAAGTACATACTGAATGTACACATACATTCCCACATAGTTTAAATAAACATAGACACTAGATACACAAAGACATTCACATGCACAACCTCAACAAGTGCTTATGTTTGCCATATTGAATGACTTTTCAAAAGTGACCTAGTCTGACATTTTCAAGCAGGGCATTGCAGGGCATATCAACATCATGGATTGGCATATTTTCCTCTAGCACCATCATCAGGTTAAATTTAAAAGGATCCAATACTTTGGTTTATGACTAAATACCTACAAAATTAACATCATTACCTTTAGTCGCCGCTGTGTTTTGTCTTTACAGCTAGAGTGGTGAACAGTACATTCTCAGAGCATCATGTTATGGGTATCCTAACATGCTAATGTTCGCATTTAGCTGCTCTCAATACAGAGCAGCTAGCAGGCCACAGACTCCAATAGTGTTGACCTTTGAACCCTTTCTTCTTCAGTCAGCTTTTGTTATTAATGACTGTTTGCTCTGGTGTGATTTTGCCTGACTCATATACAGTATATGAGTGTGTAAATGTGGGAAGTGAAGCCCTGGGACTGTGGGTTTTCTTGGCTTGTTCCTCGTGCTGAGAGATCCAAATGAGAGCCCAGCTTGTGCAGGAAGTGTTGCTGTTTCTTGCTTTTTTGGAACACGAGTCTCAGCTGCTGGTTGTTGTCTCAGGCCGGCTGGCGTGACCTGAGTGGTCGCACAGCTCAGCCACAAATGTCAGCATCATGTCAAATTCTGAGTGAACTCGGAGACCTCGTTTCTGTCATTCATATTCTAGCAGGAGCCAGAAAAGCAGCTCTCTTTTAGCTCATTGTGACATAACATGCTTAAATTATAATCACAGAATATTTCAGTTGTAATAAGTTTTGCACTGGTTAATGCTTTGAAGGGGCTTAATTAGGAAGTGATAACAAGAAAGTGGGGAAACTGGAAAAAGATTTTGAAAGCTGTTATTAAAGTGTATAATCTTACTGAATGAGTTTAAATATAGGATGCATGTGCATTTGTTCTGTTAAAGCTAAATTAACATGAATGTGCACATTGTTCATTGCTGCAAATTTGCACCCATTCATTACTGTTTTCTCTACGTTTACTGTAACACCCCGCTGCCTCCCACTTCTCAACCCATATGTCTTTTAATCTTCTTTTATCGTCCTCCTCTAGCCACTCATCATTCACCATGCATGTTTTTTAATCTCAGCTCATTTCACAGATATTCATCTTTGTTTTAAGCCACTTTGTCCTCCTGCGTATTTTTTAATTCTTGCCTTAAAACAGTAAGTTCAGCTGGAAACTTTGATTTGAGATGACTGCTGCATAAATCGGATATTAGTGCTTTTAAATTATTGATCTACTGGACTTATTAGTTTTATTATTATATCTACATCATTCTTTGTTCCTCTTTTATTCTTTTCCTTCCTTATCAATTATTTATCATTCACTGTCAGTTGTTTCTTTCTCTCTCTGGCACAATCTCCACTCCTGGATTTATTCATTTTACTTCCTTCCTGTCTGTTTATTTCTCTGTGTGTCTGATTTTAATCACACATTTTTCTGCCCTTTCTTCAACCTCTGAACCCCGGCACCAACCCACCCTCTCAGCAGAGACAAGGCCCGTCTGGCCACAGATTCGGAGCTGGACCAGGACCTCAGTGACAGGCTTGGTCTGAGCAGCAGCGACACGCTCACCAACGGCAGCCACCACGCCGACGTGGCAGCCGCCAGACGCCTCGCCAAACGCCTCTTTAACTTGGACGGCTTCAGGAAGTCGGACGTAGCGCGTCACCTCAGCAAGAAGTGAGCTGCTAGAGTGTTAGTGTGTTGTGGGTCTGAAAATAAAGGTGTGCATGTTGTTACTGTCATTATTTGGTTTCTTCTTTCTATAACTACAAACCAAACTACCCTTGTTTCTGCATTGTTCACCAAGTTAAACCAGCAGGGGTGATGAGGCCTCACATTACTTAACAAGAGCATAAACTGAATACTTTCCAGTGTATGACAATAATGTGTTTGAAACCTACCTTTTAACCAATATACCGTGCTAAAAAAAAGGCTTTTAAAACAACCTTACTCCTGGAGCGCACTGGCAGCCTAATTGTTTGTGCACATGCTACACACTGATTTGAGTCTGGGTGTTGCATGTCACACCCTCTCTCTCCCTGTGTTTGTGGTTTGCTTCTCTACTTTCAAACAAATAAATGCTCAAATGCCAGGAAAATCATCTATAGGAAATCTTTGCTCTAGTGCCTGAAGACTATTCTTCAGTTCCTAATAATATATTTGAAGGGCACTAGTCAAAGAAAAAGACCTGGTTTAGCCACTCCTGTACTAATTCATATACCTTTACAGCTATTATGATATCTGCCAGTGATTATGAAATTATCAGTATAATGCCAAAAGTGCTGCTGCTATTTGTACAATAAGAAAAGCAGTAAGAAGCTATATAGCACTTTTATAAACCAACATGTTTAGTAAAAGTAGTACTGTGAAATGCATGTCATTGAAAAAAGCTCCATTCTGCTGCACCCTATGTTTATTTAATAAATGCTAATTAATGCTAGTCAATCACTGCCAGTGCTCTGTACATTTACTACCATGCTACTTTACATTCTGCCTACAAAGTGCTGTGTTGTAGTAGATCTGCAGCAGCTTTTCCACTGCTGTGCTGCTCTATCAGCTCATCAGTCTGTCAGCTGCTTGCTCGTGCTGATGAGAAAGAATCTGGGATTAAAGGGTTCCCTCGCTTTCTGACACATGCACCATGAGAATCGCCTTCTTTTTCTATTTTTTCTCCTTTTTTTTTGGCCTCTGGTCTGCATCTGAAGCTGACTGTACAGAGCGCACACGGACTGACTCACTGAGGCCATTCACTGAGAAGGCATTTGAACATTTCACAACATTTTATTCTGTTTTGATCACTGGGGAGTATTAATGTTTTTTTTTATTTTTCATTGCAATATTTATTCAATTTACTTATTACTAATATAACTTTCTATGTGTCTGGCTACAGTAATGACTTCAGCCGTATGGTAGCAGAAGAGTATCTGAGTTTCTTCAACTTCACTGGCCTCACTCTTGACCAAGCTTTACGGTGAGAACACACATCACATATTAATACTTTAACATTTACACACTACATTTGTGTCTGTGGTTAGTTTCTCATCTTCACCTCATTGTTTTTAACAAGAGATCTTCCCTCTGTGTGACGGTGGCTTTGATTTGACTTTAATTAGCTGAAAAATTTGACTTTTGATGTGTCAGTTACCTCTTTGTTAGTATTTAGTGGATGCTCTCCACTGTTAAACACTGCGCTCTAGAGGGCAGCTTTGGCCTTGCATTTTTAGAGTTTTTCTCTCAAACTGGCAAAATAGCAAAGAAGCTGTGAAAAAAAAAAGAGAATTAAAATGAACAAATTTGTCAAAAGATCATTTTCAGCACAACTCTACAGTATATACAGTATTGCACCAAAACATACTGAGTATTAAACCACTTATTACTGATAAGTCAAGGATGAGCTGATTTTGACTGTTTTATATCTAAATATAAATGCAAATGTAGCAAGTAGAACTGTCAGTTGAAAATTATGTCCGAAGTACAGTATTTATTATATATTTTAAGAAATGTTCTTTGTTAATTTCTTTCTGTGGCACCTAATTGCATTTGATTGCATGCGAATGAAAATGATTCTATCAGAGCTTCTGTTTTAAATATAAAAATGTTGTCTCAATGGTAAAACAGAGATTATACACATATTGTAATATTGTATTCACAGTGTACGATTTATATCTTTAACCTGGAACCTGTATGTAGTAGTGTTTTGCTGACCGTCCTTGTCTCTGTGGCTGCAGGACTTTCCTCAGGCAGTTTGCCCTGATGGGGGAGACTCAGGAGAGGGAGAGGGTGCTGTCACACTTTTCTAGGCGTTACTTGGACTGCAACCCAAAAGTCATGCCATCAGAGGGTGAGGACTGCAGAGAAGTGCTCTCACTACCAGCAGTGGACAAAATAGCACCATACCCAGATATATTTAGACAATGAGCTTTGATTCAATGTATTTTAGTGCAGGAAGACAAACTGGTGTTTGATCACAGGGTTCATTATAAATAGCATACTATACATTCAGAGGGGCATGTTCAGTGACAGTTGCAGACACATACATAAAGGTTTGGACACATATTTTAAAGTAATGAACTTGCATTAGCAAACACAGTACTAATGAAGACAGTACTAATCTTTGATGATGATAGGCTCCTAACAGCTAATAACAGAGTATGCTAACAGTGTATACACATGAAATCAACATTATCTGTGTTGTTGTATTTGTAGCTAGTTAGTTAGTAGCAAAGAATAACAGTGCTGCAATAAATTAGACCAACATAGGCACTAATGTTCAGTTTACCTCAAACACACAACACCTGAAACAACACCTCACTCACAATTTCTAACAAAAATTAAAATAATAATCTTTATGAAAGTAGGATTAATTGCAGAACTGTTGTATTAGTCTGCATCACTTTTGCAGAGAAAGCTCACACAGTGTTTTCATCCCTTAGATGCAGTTCATACTCTCACCTGTGCCCTAATGCTGCTGAACACTGATCTGCATGGTCAAGTGAGTAGAAACTTGTGTGTTAGTGTGTGTGTAGTTGAGCATATAGTGCATGTGTGGATGTGCATAAAAAAAGTGTACAGTACATATATACATTTAAGTATACAGGTACTGCAGGTGTTGCAGACAGGTTTGCTCAGTTGGGCAAATGAGAAACAAAGAAATTGAAAAGTTAAAAGTTAATAGTTGTATTCTCCTCAAAGGCCCTTCTGATTAACTCTGTCGATCGGGAAATATAAAGACTCACAAGCTGATCTGGGTCTGCAGGTATGCCTGCTGAGCTTCTTTCACCATTACTAATCTGCTGCTTCTACAGTCGGAGCCTCGCGTTGCAAATCTGGGCCATTATTGGCTCTCCTCTGCGATAGTACAGCTCTGTGGATGAATGGTAAATTAAAGGGACTATAGAGGTGACTGGATAGAGGATCAGCTCTTATAGGGAAGAGCTAATCAGGAAAGTTTTAACTAATTTTAAAGTTTGCTCATCATTATTATCAGGTTGTATTTATAAAGCCCTATATCAAAAATTGACCTGGATCGCTCTTCCAGGATGGGCAGATATGCAACAGATGTGTCTGTACACAACAGAGAAACATAATAGATTTACATTATGTACAATCAAAATGACAACATTATATCTTTATATTTAGACATTTATTATACTGTATGTGACATAGAGGGACAGACTAACACTCGCTGTGTGTTTTTAACAGGATTAGTACAGGACCATCTTTTGAATCTTCCATTAATATGTTAGAAAATTATACCAAATTGTGGAAAAAGGTCATCTTAACATCCTCTAGCCCAACATGTCTTCAAATTGCTTGATTTACCCAACTGACTATATAAAGTTTAATTTAATATGATTTTAAAAAAGCTGAAAATCCCCATTTTTGAGGAGCTAGAATGTGGAGATGTTTGTTTATACTGGTAAATATCTTTAAAAATGATTGATTATCAAAATGTCTGCAATCTTTACAGTCAGTGTTGTAATCACATTTAATGAAGAACAGACAAACCATGACTGGGGGTTACTACACTTTCTGTTCATCTTTCAAATAACAAGAGAATTCATTCTCTATTAGCTCTTCATAGACAGGATATAAAAACCTTTAATAGAGAAAGATGTTTGATTTTAAATTAATTAAACTGCACCAGTTTACAGAGATAATTAAAATAGACCACATCAAGTTGGCAGCCTGTGTTAAATAGAGTGTGAAGAATGTGTAAGTAAAAGTACATTTACACTTATTTCTGTGTTTGCAGAACATTGGCAAAAGGATGTCGTGCACACAGTTTATTGGCAACCTGGAAGGACTGAATGATGGCCAAGATTTTCCCAAGGATCTGCTTAAAGTAAGCTACTTTCAAGTCTAAAATAGCACATGCACATGTCGTCGCACTCAAACGCACAACTCGAATGAGAGCGAACAGACTGTGTGTGCCAGCATTGTATTGTCCCTCAGATCTGTGTGACTTAGCCAGGCTGTCTGGCCTGCGCCTGCTGCCAGCTGGCATTCACCTCATCTCCAGAGGCCTCCAATCAGAGGCCTGCCCGGACTCGCCACTTCCTGCTTCACTCCAAGGATGTGATCTGGAGACAAGAACTAGACACAGCCGCCCTCAGGGTATCTGTACGTGACTTCATCAGCATTAGATTAGGCTTTTAGCTTAACCCAGTTGAGTTTGGTTGGAATGGCTCAAGAACCATCAGACAGGGTTCAGAAAGAGGCGTCAGGCCACATGATGTGGCAAAATAACCCAATCAGTGTGGGTTGCCTGTCCATTGGTGCGCCTAATGATGATGCCGTTGATTAGTTTTGTCTGCAGAGTGGTTCGTCAACATGCCACCGGGTCTCAGAGTGCAAGTCAACAAGTCGTAATGGGGTATTTATAATGCATGAGGGAAAGGGAGGCCACGTCCTTCTGCAGAAATGATGGGAATGTCATTTGAAATGAAAAGCTGTGTCTGTTATTAAGGGCAGATAGTGTTCAGGCTCCGTCCGTGTGACCGCGGGGAAAGCAAGCCAGAGAGGAAAAAAAAAGAGTCCTACAGATGTACATTAGCCGTTTTAGGAATGCCTGATCCAGGAACAGTCTTTTTAATAATGCCTTCCACCACGCTCTTTTCTTCTCTTTCTCTCTCATTGAGACTCTCTTCTTTTCTTACCCTCCAGCCACACTATCTGTATCTCTTGTTTCTCTCATTCTCTTGTTCTCTGGCTCTCTAAATGTTCTGCCTGCCCACTCTCACTTACTCCTTATCGTTGGCTCTGTTTAGCTCCGGTGCAGTTTAATCTCCGTCTGTAGACTCTGTAACGCTGCCGCTCTTATCTACACTCTTTCACCTCCACCCAGGTCTGCTGTCTTTTCTTCTTACCTCCCTACTCCTGATTTGTCATCTCTCCTTTCCCTTCTTCTCCTCTTCTGTCCAAGGTGGTGTTTGTAAAGTCCTTCTTATGGCCTTACTAACTCTTATCATACTGGTGTATAATTAGAATATTAAACACTTTGTGAAGATTTAACGTTTTAGAATTAGAAATTTTAGTTTGCCAATTTTCCAAAGTTACTAAGTCTTTTTAGTAGAAAATTGCCTCTTTTATTAATATCCCTCTATACTGTCACAACACACACAAAGAGTCAAAGTTACAGACAAAAAAATAACTTTACCTTCAAGATTTTAGTAAAACATCTGTAGTGCAGTAGCTGCCCAAAGTAGCTGCAAAGTCTTGTAAAGTATGAATTTGTTTTGTTTAGATATGCACGTCTTTCAGTTACTTTAATTACATTCATGTAGTTTAAAAAGACAAATGTTACATTATGCATTTTGGCTTTTTTTTCATTTAGTTACTAGTATAATAATTCAGGATACTGTATACAAGTTCTAAGCACAAAATGTGACATACTGCATCATCACCTTGGAAGTGGGTATGTTGAACTTATTAGCAAACAGTTGCGTTTACACACCCAGCAGTTATGGATGAACAATAAAACATAAAAAATCTGTGATGATCAAGTGGTAAGTAAGTGCATTTACTCACATGCTGTACTTTATTTACGCTACTTTTCGTTTTCTTTCATTGCAAATCAGAGGAAAAATTTTTACTTTTTATCTATTTATCTATTATTATAGATAGGAGCGCTGTAGGGGATATATATTTACAAAAATGACCTTTTCTGTGAAAAGTCTTGCTATTTCGACTGCTATTTCTGATAAAAACAGCAAAAGAACACCTCAGAACGAATCAAAACTGTCGGTCTGCGTGCGCTCATGCGTAAACGTGCGTAAACAAGACTTTTGGCAGGAAATCACTGAGGCATTACGCAGTGCTCTATCTCTGGAACCGATTGGTCAAATTTCACAAATGACACCTCATTGGATAACTCATAGTCAGGAGAATCAAAGTACAGCCCCCAGATTCACCTTAGCAACACCAATGAGGATCCAGAATCACGCAAAGCCAAAGATGAAATATTTGCAGAAAGAGCGCACACCTCTTGTTAAAGCCCCTTGGGGCCCTTTAAAACAACGAGGACTGTCGTAAATCACTTCAAACTAAAGCAGAGTCACAGGAGTAAACATTAGAGGCGTTTTTTCGAGCTGGAATATAACTTTTGACCACAAAACAGCAAAGGTAAGACATATTTTATGATGTTTTGGTTGTTTTTTTGCTACTCTTTGGCTGCTAGATCATGTTTATGTTGCACAGCGATGAGACAGACATCGTTGTAACCAGCTGAGTCTCTGCTTTCATTTGATGTCTGTTTGTGTGGTTTGCTTGAAGTGGTGGAGTTAGCAGAAGCACTAAAGTGGTTACACACAATTTTCATGTTTTTGTTACATGCCCCTTTAACGGCTTGGTGTTTGAGTTGTGTTTTGTGTGGGTGGTAATGGTTGGTAGAGTTTTTTAGCGGTGTTTCTTCCTGTCATTTTGGTGTATAACATGTTAGGAGTGATAACGGGTGACGATAACTCATACGGTCTGTAGTGCACGCACGTCACGTAGCCCCCTGTACAGGGGACGTTCGGGTTGAAGAGGCTTCAGTTCACTTAGCTCTCTGGGCCAGTGTAGAAATAAGGTTTTTGAAATCCTTTGCTCCTTTAATCTGTACATGAATTAAACTGAACTGAACATTTTAGATTTCTGCAGAAATTTTCATCAAATGTGGAACAAATCTAGACTAGATTTGTACATTCATGTCATCAACAGCATGAAGTTCAATAATGTTTTAAATACTTTGTCTTTGATGCAGTTAATTACTGGTTTACGCAAGTCAACTTGCCACTAAAGCAGTAGAGTCTCACTTGCCAACATCAACCAACTCTTCAGGAAGAAAACAATTTTATCCCATTCACTGTGCAGATCAGTAAAGTCTTTAGACACAAAGCTTCATATGACGAACGTGTGTTGCACTTCATACAATACCAGCTAACATCGTTATTGAATAGTATTTCAGTTATGTGTCAACTTAGACATGTCACTTATATTCTGTCTTAACTGGTCACATATTAGCAAGATCATTTTTGTCAGCTGGTTTCTTTTGGCCCAACTTGGCCATGTTTGAACTTTTCTTTCCTTTCTTGTTTTTTCCTCTCTTCTCTCTCTTCTGTTATCAGTTCATCATTTCCTGCTACAAAATTACTGTCATTCCTCCCCCACTTCTATCCTTGCAACCCTCATTTCCTCCACTCATGTCCTCGCTTTCCCATTTCCCCCTTTGTGTCTGGTCTCTGTATTTTTATGTGCTGTAAGTACATTAGGAAAGAGCTAGAGAAATCCCTCACTCTGTCTCATTTTCTCCAGGTGCTTATTCTGCACTACAGCAGTGCACATGTACTAAGAATATATCTCACAAACTGTTCACCCTGTGCATCTTTTCCTTCATTTCTCAATCATTCTTCATCCCTTCTTTGCCTTCCTTCCCTTAGATTTGTTTATTTTCATCCCAGCACAGGAAAAACACATCTATTTCCATAATATCTCCAAAATGTAATATATACATTTTGGAGATATTGGTAAAATGCAGTTATTTAAGACTGTGTCATATGTTGAAGCTCTACTCTTATGGACAGAAAACCTTCGAGTGGTGCTACTGTAGCTAAAACAGAAATCTGCTGTGTGGTGAACTGGAAAATAGAGAGGGGCTTTGCATACCTCTTTCCACCTCTCTCCCTCAGGTGGACTACCCTCCCGCTTTCATCATTAATATTTCTTTTCTGTCTGTTATGTTTAGTAGCTTTTTGTTTCAGCTTTTCGCCTTCAGTAATTCTCTCAGTTGCCACAGATTCTTGCTCTCTCTCAGGTATTCCCTCTCAACTGTTCCACTCATTACTTTTCTCACCAGTTCAGCTTGATTAAACCCTGTGATATGTTTCCCATTACCACCACAATATAGGATCAGAATGGAGCAATCGCTTGAGCTGTGTGTATGAAGCTTTGGCTTCACAACCCTCTCTTAGACACTTTCCAACATGCTGCAGATATTCTGTTTATTTAAAGACTTATTTAATTGTTCTTCCATCTTCATAATGACAGAAAGATTGAAAGAAGGAGATATGTTGCTGTTATTGTCTGGCCTCCTTTTCTCTCTCCACCATCCACTCACCCCAACCGGTCGAGGCAGATGGCCGCCCACCCTGAGTCTGGTTCTGCTGGAGGTTTTTCCTCTGTTAAAAGGGGTTTTTCCTCTCCACTGTCAACCAGTGCTTGCTCAAGGGGGATTGTTGGGGTTTCTTTCTGTACAACTATGATTTTGACCATATTTGTGAAGTGCCTTAAGATAATTCTGCTGTGATTTGGCTCTATTACTATATAAATAAAATTTAATTTAATTGAGAAAGGTGTTTGACCAGAATCAGAGATAATCATAAATAATAATGACTTGACACATTGCACTAAAATGTGCACTATGCCAAATATATTGTGAATTGGCCAAATAATGCACATTTACGTCCACACTGAATGCACATGTATGTCCACTACTGTGAATATTAAATATTGGTGTCTTCTGGTGTAGACTTCTATGTCATTTCACTGCGTTTGAATAATATTATAAAGAGTGTAAAGGCTATTTATTTGGTGATTGAGAAGTTTTGAGCAACTTTGCTGTTGCAGTAGCTCCGGTAGATTTGTAGTTTCTATTGTCTTTTTCCACTTTTTTTCTATCACTCTTTTACACTTTTCTTATTAAACTTTTCGTACAGAATGGGCAGCTAATTTCTCAAAAGTTCTTTCCTGGTTTACCGGGTGTTTTTAACTGTTTTTACATCAAGGCAACCGATGCGGCCGGGATCGGCCGTATTATTTACCAGCGCGATCAGCTGATTGCGCTCTCTGGGATTACAGTACTGGGAGCAAGGCCCCAGATCCCCGCGGAGCTGAGGAGAAGACGCTGAGGATGCAGGGCTGGTCTCAAAAAGAAAGCATGGAGGAGAAGGTTTAAACCTTTTCTTCCCTCTGTTGTTACGGGAAA
>JAUMHL010000012.1:17825169-17836378 GCA_032362345.1 Sandelia bainsii | reverse complement strand
ACCTTACACTGTAAAGTGCCTTGAGATTACTTGTGTTGTGATTTGGCGCTATATAAATAAAGTTGAATTGAATTGAAATTAATTCCTGGGTCTGCCATTTAACAAACCCTGACAGAATGTCCACTTGGGCTGATGAATGAACTGATTAGAATATGCATGACATGCATGTAAACTACAACCTTACTGACTGGTGGAGGCATACAACAGCAATGCAGTGATTCTGGTTGTTATTTGGTCTTTATTGTGTTTTGTTGAGGCCCTGAGCAGAGCAGCATTAATTAATCATTAGTTTCTGGGCCATATGTTCATGTAGCTTGACAGAGTTTATTGCAGCAGAGTTTCATAATGATTTACGTCAAAAATTAAATGTTTTTAAAATATAAACAATAAAAACACTGACAATGACAGCATGATTAAACTGACATGATGATGTACACATCACTACCTCCCACCAGAAACAAGATAAATTGAGGTTGTACATGCAGCATGTCCGTTCGAGTACAGATGCTCATTCTCAATCAGTATGTTCTTTTTCTAGGATTCATAACAAGGCCATAAACTAGCTTAATGTACTCCAGAGGATATTTCCTCCTCAAGTTACCAAGACCAGACTATCAGTCAGCAGTGATGTGACAGGCTGACAGGCTGCTTGCAACTAAAGCACACAGGGGCCAGTAAATAGGAGTTAAATCAATTCACATAACAACCGTAATTAATATCTCCTAAGATTATGAGTTGATTTACAAAAATAAGTTCTATAAAGCTGAGCTGTTGTCCTGTAGCTCATATGTATCAATATATATCAATAATTTGAGCACATTTTATTAATATTTCTCTATTATTCAGATACTAAAATAATAGGTCAGCATTTTCAGAAATGGGCATGTATTCCTTCTGATTGGGAGTCTGATGAGATGATTAATAACATCTTATATCTGTTCATTAAAAATGAAACTACAAACAACAAATCACCCACTGATAAACCACTGGTGCCACTTATTAAATCACAGTATTTCTAGAAGCAAATTAAGCTACAAATGTATGAAGTGGAATTTTGTCAACCAAACATAGACTGTAATTTATCCACTTTTGTTTTTGCAGTACTGCGACTAAATCTGCCCATAATTAACGAATGGTTCACTGTTTGGGCAATAACTACAAAGAGAAATGATTATAACTTATGGTTCCAGTGCTGCAGTAAGCTTTTAAGCTTTCATGAATGCTTCATGTTCCCTTACCCCCTTTATACCAGCTTGCATAGAAAACTGCTGTGTAACTACACCACCTCCCTGCAGAATCTGAAACTCTGGCTGTGGGCCCAAGGTACTGCTTTAGAGGAAACTTTCTTCTTTTATTGTGAGGCTCAGAGATGCATACTGTAGGTTTGCACTCTCTCTCCTCAGCACCGCTCAGGGCTTAGAGCTTGAAGTGGGAGCTAATGATGCACTGAAGTAGGTTACCAGCCTGCTATAGAGCAGGAGAACAAATTCTGCTGAAATGAAAATGTTGTACAGCTCAATCAGAAGCTGAACTGCGCTCTTCGAACAGTAATTAGTTGCACTGATGCTATCGATTGTGTAGCACCTTCTATGGCAAGGGAAAAGACGGATAGCTTATTTGTTTTTGCAAATGAGTGGAACAGAAATCATTCTTGCATGTGTCCCCACTGTCGATTTGGCCCAACATGTGAACGTGTCTGCAATCTGCACAAGCTTTAGTGCCACTGTTTGACCACTTCACCAGCCTGTGCATAGACAAGCAGGTTGTGGGAAGGAAAACACACACTTTATTGAATATATTTAGATTGTACGTAGAGAGTATATGATGCTTAAAATGGTCATACTTATTACGTTTTGTATAGAATCTTGACGCATTTATGTCAAGGGTCTTAAATTCATGCCACTTTAGGGCCAGGATCCTTCTTTCCTCACGTAAAGGGGCTGCTTGAACTACAAAACACTTTCTGACATATATAGCTTACTGCCCTGCATATTTAACAGCATGATGTTTGCTTCATGCATGAAGAACCCCATTGTTCTCTACGTAGATGAGACAGGAATCAGTCATTAGTCACTAAAAATAATAGATTGTCCACTTAAATTAAAACTGAGCACCAGGTCAGGTTTATAAAAGCACATACTCAAACTTTTCGCAGGAGAAGTGCAGATAAAATCCCAGAATATATGATATAGAACTTGTACTTGTTTAAATTCCAAATATAATAGTTTGTCGATTTTTAAATTACACATCAATCTAATTCTTCCAGCCTCTGGGATTTATAAATATCAATCGGTGATCTGTGAATTTAGAGGTAATGGTTAAGGTAAGTCTGGTAGTATTTATTAATTTTTTATCAACAATTCCCATGAAAAGAACAAAACCAACAATGTATTGATTCTTCTAACAGGTACTGAGTGTTTAAATTCTAAAGCCTGATGTATGTTATTCCTCTGCACCATAGATTTCCATTATTATCCAGCAATTATTTGAAATAAAAACATCAGTGACCCATGGTATTACACTGGATGACACGTTCCTTCGTTACCACAAAAACACACATTGTAATTTATTTTGTGGGATTTAACTCAATCCCACGTTCACCAGCCTGCTGCCTGAAAACTCAAACAAATATGTATTAATTTGTCACCGAAAATAGTTTGAGCATTTCTTAAACACTACTTAAGAGAACAAAGTAAAAAATATCATTATTTTAGTCATTTAAATTATCATTGTACCTTAGCTAGGTAAGTGTGACTGGACTTGTGCTGAATTCCTTCTATTTACAGAAGGAAAAAAAATTATTTTGGTTCCTGATACCACCCTGAATTCACATACTTAAGATCACAATGACCTTGATCTTTGACATTTGACGACCAAAATCTAACCAGCTCCTAATGTGGACATTTGTGCCTAATTTGAAGAAATTAGCTTTCTTGAGATATTGTGTTCACAAAAATAACACAGATGGACGACCTGAAAACATAATGCCTCTGGCCACGGCTGTCGCAAGCATGGAAGCATAAATAAGATTACTTACTCAACTAAAAGACTGGGGAAAAAGTCATTCTAAATATGTCAGAGGTTTTTGAACATCACACATATGCAGTATGTATGAACAACATCCTGCACGACCTCTGTTTATGCTAGTGACGAACGGCAGTGGATTTGACACCACAGGTGTACATCACAGCAGTCAGCAGCACCATCCCAGCACGCTCTCTACCGGCACGTGTGTTGCAGAGCATGGCGTGGCATTGATTAAAGCTGTTACAACTGATCTGGCCAGTAATTTGGCGACACTGACATTACTGCTGAATTGGTCCAAATTATTTATTTTTTTTGCCTCTAAGTGACACAGATCTGATTTGTGTGAACAAACCAAATCAGATTCTTCATATGGGGTCTGGACCACTTTTGCATGTGAGATTAAGTGTAAGTAAAACAGTGCAGCTGCCTATTTTAGTCAGTAAAAAAACGTAAAGCTGCCATACTGAAGCAGGCACATTAGAAAAAGACAAATGAGGTCAGTGTGGTTGTTCAGAATGATTGCAATTGGTTTGTTTTTTCGTCTATTTAATAGTTCAATCTAAGGGCCATTTGTCAAGTTACAATACTTCCCAAATAAATCCAGAAAAATCTGATCAATAAAGATAAAGTTCACATATCCACTTAAATAATTACATTTTCTCCACTGAAACACATACCCAACACCTGCTGCCCACAGCAGTAAATGCCACATTGATCAAAGATGTAGCACAGCGAAACCAGACATTGATTGAGATGCACGTCTCACACTTTTGCTCTAAACATGAAAACAAGAAATGTAGTCCTATAGGAGGGGAAGGGACAGAGAGAGACAGAGAGAGAGAGTGTGTGACGGAGAGACAGCTGCTTAGGTCAGCAGAGACACGTGGCTCCCCCTCTCCCTGAGGTGTCTGGACTCTGCATGAAGGACAGAGGCAGAGATTTATACAGGATTTGAAATATTCAGTGTGGTGGAGGGATGGAGAAACAGGAAAAGTGAAAGAGAGCATAAAGTAACAACAACAACGGATTTCTTCTGAGAGAGCAGGTGTTTCCCTGTTCTGTGTTGGACAGTCAGCTGCAGTGAACCAGCTTCATGTGTGTAATTCAGGGTTAAGTGCTTTGCACAGGTGCACCTTGTCAGTTTTCTTGGAATTCAAGCTTGAAGCTACAAGCACACAAGCTGCTGCTGCCGCCCGCAGAGTGAGGTTAGGAAGGACGAGGAGAAAAATAGTCAGAAGAGACAGCTACAAAGACAAACTAACAGCAAAGTTTCTGCCTCCTCCTGTAACAGGCGTTCATCAGGGATGCAGGTAGTTTGGGTTTTGCAGCCAAAGGTTGTCCCTGCTCCCATGAGCTTGCTGATGTTCCTTTCTTTTCCCTCCTCGTAGGATCTCAGACAGAGGCTGGTAATAAAGAAGGAAAGGTTTCTTCTTTTATTACATTTGTTTCTTATAGGCTTTATACTCGGTTAAAGAGCAGCCATTAAATGCATTCACAAATAACACATGATACAGAACAAGAGGAGGTGGAATAGGGTGAGACTCTAGACTGGACACTGACAAAAACACAGTGACAGGTCATTACACAATGATTTAGGTGCATTAAATATCAGAATATTATTATATTTTAATATTTAAAATATCCATAGGTACAGAAGAGCGTCTATGCAGACATATGCTGAGAAGGTGTTATGAGTAACCATAGGTTGCAGAGAGACCAACGTGCACACGGCCCAAATCTCAACAATGCATTGTGCAGAGCTGCACGTTGAGCGAAGATGACAAAGAAAATAAACAGAGGATGGAGAACCTTGCTATACAAAGTCTGAGTGTAGTCATTTCCATATCCAGATTTATTCTACTTCATCAGTAAATTGTGGTTGGTAAATGAGACACTGCCCTTAGTGGACAGCAGCAGTGCTTATGCAAACGTCTCCAAACATAACCCACATACATCCGCTTATGTGTAGATCACAGAAGCATAACCTATAAAGGAGGCCCTGGGCAAATGTTTGCTGTGGTCGCCCACTGATTGTGCATCTACTATTCTCTGATTATGAAGCTTCCTTCTGCATCCAGGTTCCCACTACATCTGGCAATTTGATTAAACACAACTTTATTTAGGAACATGCTTTACATTAGGACAATATGAAACAAAACAAAAAAAATAGAACTAGATTTTGAGTCAGGGCAAGAAACAGCCCAATAATTGATTGATATTGTACTTGAACTAGTGGTGCAAAAACTATAATATAATTGTAGCTAATTAAATTGGCTAAACCAGTGAAGATGGTTGAACCTATGTCTGTTTTCTGGGGGTTGTAACAATCTCATTTCAGACAGTATTTTCCATCCTGTCTTTCTTAGTTCAGTAAGAAGAGATCAATATAGTGTTTATTGAGTGACCACAGAAAAGGACATTGGCTATTAGACCCTGTTGATGAGCGCAGCTTCAGAACACGTAGGCCAGTGAAGATAGTAGGAAGGAAGAAACCCCCGGGGTCTAGAAACTGGTGGTGGTTGAGTGAGCTGGAAGAGGGAAGATGGAAATTTATAGCTGACATGCCTGGATCGCCCGCTGGGATAAGGTGGTGATAGAGTGGAGGTGGGTTGCATAGTCGTAGGTGTGAAAAGTAGAATGACAGAAGAGTGATATTTAAAAAAAACAAATGCCAGAAGTGAATAAAAGAATTTGTCAGAGTGGGAAAGAAGGAGTGACAAGATGGATATAGGAGGGAATTCTTCCTTATTGAACTTTCAACTGAACTTAATGTCAGGAGTCATAAAAACCTGTACTCTACTAGGAAGTACATCTTTGTATGACTAAATTGTTTCCCGTCACAATTAAAACACTTCTCTAGTCCACCATGTTCTGCATCAGGTTGGAAATATAATTTGGCCTAATTACTACCTGGATTACAATCAAAGCACTAAGTGCAAAGACTACTATACGAAAGTTGTTAGGAGGCAGCATGGGGCATTCAGAGAGAAGACTTGTACGTGTAGGATGCAAAAGAGGTTACGGTACATGAAAGATTGTGCTTTTAGTGAAATGTTAGTACATGTCCTGTCTCACGTTTGAAATATCAGAAACTAATATGTATGTTTTAGTCTTGGTGATGTAGTGACGACTTGCAGAGCTAGTTGACTGTAGAGAGAAGTGATGACATGACAGTACCGCGAATCATGTGGTACAATACTCTATCCTTAGAAATCGACAGAGAAAGGCAAAGCCTCCCGATTCTTCTCTCTTTGTGCTTTTCTTTGTCAGTTGACTGGTCTACAGCACCATGGCAGAATCATTCAAAGAACCAAAAATACAAAACACACTTCACCCCACAGTACAGTAAAGTTTACCCCTGATTATTAGCAGTAAAGAATAATTACAGTTTCCCACGCTGTGCTGTACCGCCACTGCAGCACTTCTTCAATTACCCATGGTGGGTTAAGTGGCCTCAACTTCTGGTTCCCTGAAATGAATTTTCCTTTGTCATTATTGAGGAGGGAAAATCAAGGTCTCCAGACTAACTTGCTAGCTTTTTAGCTTGGCTGCTGACAGGACAAAAAGTTTGCACATGTAATGCTGAGGACATATTTGTACCATGGAGCAGTTTGTAGATTAACAAAAGAAGCTCAATAAAAATGTGGCTTATATGTTGCTTCCTGTCACAAGTTTTCTGTTTTCAACACAGTCTGTTCCTCTGCCCACCACCTGTTCCCCATCCAGCCTCCAGGTGTCTCCAACTCCTTCCCTTTCCCTGCTTCACCTGCACGCCTGTCCTGCATTTTGTCTAGTTAATCAGCCACCTGACTCTGCTCCACATGTGGTCACATGTTGCCCATTCACAAATGAGCTCCTCAGTATATTCACCTTTTGCTTTCCCTTACTGCTCTGCTGGATTGTTCTTGTTCATCAGTTTGCCTGTGGGCTTTTAGACCTGGGTCCTGCAAATCGGTTTGTTCCCTATTTGCTCTGCCTGGATCATTCAATAAGTTTTGGACTTTTGCTCACTCCTCTGGATACTTGCTTGTCCACTCAGTATACCCACCTGCTTGTTTTGACCATTTCCTGTCTTTGGATTTCATCTCTGTAAACTCTTGTCTGGTTTCAGCCTTCCAGTACATTTCATTAAACCTTTTTAGATCGGTTGATTTAAAGCCACCATGTTACTATACCTGCCTGCGATTAGGTCCTCTTTATGCCTGGTGTTTTATAACACAATTTGTGACAGATTTTAGCATTTTGAACTCATCACAGTTCATCTCTAACAACAGCGTTTGTCTAGTTTTAGGACTAGTTTTAGGAAAATCTATCCAAGCTTTAGGTCATATCTATCCAGAAACAGAGAAAATTCAAAAGGCTTCACAAACTTTCAAGTCCCACAGTAAATACACTCCACTGTAAATATAATTCCTAGAAAGCAGAGGTCTAGGAAAAACCACACCATACTTTCCCTGAAAAAGCAATATTTGTTGGCATGAGCCTCCAGTGCTGACCCACTTTCTCTTAGTAAGAAGGCAACAAGTCAGACAGTTGGTAGTTTCATTCCTGCAGCCACACCTTCTCTGATTTTATCTGTATGTTTTTTATACAGATAATACTTGATTTTTGCATATTTGAGTAATTTCCAATAACCTCTCAAAGACCTTTTACCTAAATTATTTCTTATTTGGTTTTGTTTTCTTAACCTTTGAATTATCTGTAACACTGTAAAACTGAGCATTGGACGCTTTGGTTTGTTTTGATTGTAGAGCTCATGAAAACCAATCAATACCTGTGGTCTATGACTGACACAGCCATTAAATCTCTGGTCACACGGCCCCTGTTAATCACTCTCAAGTCAATAATTCTACGAGTGTCTCTTAAGGAAACACCTCATTCATTCGTCATTTGTCAGACACTCGGTTTTCTCTGTCACCTCCTTTTTCTTTCCTGCTCTTCCTTGGTCTCATTTTTGTTTATTTTTCTGGTAGTTGTAATCATTACAAGGAACTTGATCTGATCTGAGATCTGGTTCCATGTCGGTCTTGGCTGTGCCCCCTTGGTTTGGCATTCCTTACTTGGGAGTCTTCAAATCTCATTCTCAGAAAGAAAGCTGCTAGGACTTCTTCCCAAAAACTGTTCATTTTATTCAGTAGCAGTGGTGCTTAACAAACACCTTTTCATATTGACCCTGTGATGCAGATTTTTTGTGTATTTTTTCCTTTCCTCACTTTACCACCACTGACGAGACCCCTCTGAATACTGATTGCAAGCAGATTTGTAAAAAAAAGTATTCATGTGTGTTTAAAATCTCGTCTGACTTGTGTATGTGTGTTTGCACGGAAGATACAGTTGGGAGACTGTGATTTGCTGGTGATGACGGAGGGAGGGAGGGAGGGAGGGAGGGAGTGAGGGAGGTACGCATTGACGAAGCCAGAGAGAAGCAGGCAGAGAGAGGGAGAGCGCTGTCCCTATCCGCTTCTTTTTCGCTCTGCAATTCAGGCAGCCAGCTCTCCTTTCCTCTCCGCGTCCTCCACAGCAGCAGAAGCAGCAGGGAGAAGGGATGAAAGAAAGAAAAGACTGGACGAAAAGGTTGGAGACAGGTAGCTGAAGCAGGGATGAACAAACAAAAGACAAGGAAGGTGTGAAAGACATCAGCAGCAGGAGAGCGGATTTTTTTCCTTCAAACACCCACATCCGCCGAATGTGCAACGGGAAGAGACTAAAACCAGTGGAAAGAGAGTCTTGAGAGCAAATACTCACTGAGAGAAGTGGATCACAGAGGGGGGAAAATGAGTAAATGATGACAGCAGATGTCTGCACATGGACGGAGAGCAGGCGGAATAAGTGACAATCTGACAATCAGCACTGTGACTGTAAACTTGATGGGATCCATTTTACAGTGGGAGCAACAGGAACGTTCAAACTGTACTTCTTTGTGCTAAATCTCAGCTTTTCTACACCTGCTTCTTTTTTGTATTCATTTATTGTGCTTGCATCTCCAGGCTTGTGACGAAATCAAGGGTGTCTTTGGAATCCCTGCTCCGAAGTCCGAGGGCGGCTGCGCCTCCCTCCCACCCCTCTGCACCTTCCTCCATTGTGTGTTTTTTTTACTCTGTGTTTGTGTCCATATAAGCATACTAGCTTATTACATGCCTGTGTGTGTATGTTTTTTCTGTTGGTTTTTTTGCCTCTTCAGTTCCACATTTTGCACCCATCTGTTTCATGCTGACTGTCCGTTCACACCTCTGCCAGTGTTTCATACCATCTGTGAGAGTGTCAGCTTGGGTCCCTCCGTGTGAGTGTGAATGTAAGGACTCATCTCTGTAGTGTCTTCTCAGTGGCTTTTGCTGGACAGGTGTCACCTTTGAGTAACTTGGCAGACGCTGAAATCCACGTACTCACCTCTACTCCACTTTGGAAGCAAAGTGTTGGATTTACTGCACCAATGTGGCCTATTCTCACCTGCAGAAGAACTCCAGTAAATCGTTTCTCTGCATGTATAATGCATGGACTTCATATCAATAATTCAGCATCAGGTGGGCATCCCATAGTTGCCTGGTGGAGCAGGACCACTGGTGTAGCTGACTGATTTGACAGCAGTCTGATGATGTGTTACCTTCCTCAGTGGTCTCCACTGATCACCGGCTGCTTTCTGTAACAACTGAATTCACTTCCAGCTGTCTGTTGGCGCACCAGCCTCTCCAAGTGTTTATTGGACAGAATCCAGATCTGACAAACCTCATTTCACATTTTTTATCTCTTTGGCAGAATATTTATTTTTCCACGTGATTTTGTTTTTCAGCAGGGCTAAACATATACAGACTTACTGCTTTGGGCAGATTTTGAATGTCCAGGTTTCTTTGGACTTGAAGCCAAGTTCTGTGTGATCTGTGCACTATCATCTCTGACCATGATCGGTGTTAACAGCCTGCACTCGGCGGGGCGCCTTCGCTCACGTTCTCTTTGCACTGTGCGCTACGGAAGAGACTTCCGTATGATGGACCCATTCCGCTATCCCAGAACCCCGCGCTCACGTTCACTTAAACCTTTGGTGTTTCCAGACCTGCTGGGCAAGGCTCAGGACGGCCAGAATCATCCACAGGCCAGAAAGAGGAGGAAGGTACTGAAAACTGTCTGCTATCTTCTGTTATTCTCACTTTCACAAGTCAGTGGGACACATCATTTGTCATCAGATTGTCAGTTGATCTTCAGAACCCACAGACAAATCATGTGTTATTGCTTTATTTAATATCAGTATGTCACTTATTACAATACCACTGGGTAGCGCACTGTCATTTGACCAGATCTGTCAGATGGTCTGGTTGGGGTTTTGTTCCTTATTGCAACCACATATATTTCACTTAACAAACCACTATTATAAGCACGCCAGCAGTTTGTATACATTCACATATACTCTAGTGTTTGATGAAGGAGGCTGTTGGACTGCCAGGCCTCATGGGGCCATGCACTGCAGCTCAGTACAGCATGTGGTGGTGTAAATCCACCACTCAAACCTAATAGCTCTCATTTGCTGGCATTTGGTGGCGTTGATGAAGCAAGGAGGTGAAGGTGACGAACATCCATCCTTTTCTCACCGAGCCTCCAGACTGAATGAGTCTGACTGATGCTCTGATTTACACTCCGCTTCCATCTACCTTTTTGATTTACTTGTCTCCCTCTTTAGTCTTCCACCTTTAAATCTACAGAGTCCCAGTGCTGTTCATACAGTGTGTTCTCTCAGTATTTACAGTAAGAGGTTGATTTCTTTCCTCCAAAAGAAAAAAACAAATCTGCCGGACTAACTCAGCGTTGGGAGATGAGCTCAGCTGTGACACAGTTTCAGTATACAGTATGTTTCTCTTACACTAAATCAGCAGTGAAGTGTGTCAGCTGAGGCAGACACACTGTGCATACATTTATCAAAAGAAAGAAAATCCATCATTATTACTGACTAAATCTAAATCAGTGAACATGAAAATAATAAGCAGCCAATTACAGCTGTTGGAGACATTTTAAAACATTTTATAGATCAAACTGAGAATAAATTCTTCAAAGTTAATTATCAATTAGTGACAACCTTATTAGTAACTGTGTATAAGTTATACACTACCAGTCAAACATTTGGACACACATGGAAATGACCATGTTTGTGAAAGAAAAGCAGATTTTATAACATCACATTGATCAGAAATACAGT
>JAUMHL010000012.1:17780869-17819081 GCA_032362345.1 Sandelia bainsii | reverse complement strand
TGTTATAAAATCTGCTTTTCTTTCACAAACATGGTCATTTCCATGTGTGTCCAAACTTTTGACTGGTAGTGTAAATCCACTCAGATCTGAGTGATTTATTGTTAAGAGCTTATTGCATTTCCTTATACTATATTGCTTCAACTTTAGCGAGTCAAACTGTAATTCTTTGCAAAAAGATTTTTTTGCTTAATCTATTGGCTGTTTTTTGATTAGTTGATTAATCCTTTCTTTAACTTACCATTAAATAATAACCAATCATATCAATCATAAATCATAGTTGTCTGCAAAAGTTTAGTTACACTTAATTGACGTACTGTAACCTATTCACACATTTCCCGTGTTTACAGATGAATTTGTGGAATATGGATATTCTTTGTTCTGTATGTGAATCAGTGGATGAATGTGTCGGGAGATGCTGCATATTAAATTATAGAATTAATACTTTGAGAATCACGATTTGGGGCTGGTTTGCTGACTCTTTACGTCGGTCACATTGAGTCTATTGAGGTGTCCTACAGGATAACGTCAGGGTTTCTGACTGCAAGCTGAAGCCCACGCTGATGCACCAGGAGTGGCCAAGTCTGAGCCCAAACCTCAGTCCATTAGAGATGCTGTGTAAATGTGGACTTTGTGCAGAAAAAACAGGAAATTGAATAGTTCACTTACTTTTATTGTCACTGTAAATCTAACATATTGAAATAGACTCTTCTGTGGATGATGTAAAAGTTACAAATGTACTAAATAAAGCAGCACGCAGAATGAGGGAAAGCTCCGTCATGTATAACAGCGTGTGTACGGGTGAATTACTGTCCTCTTCCACTTCACTGTATTTGTAGTGTTGTTTTTTTGCCATTTGGTAAAATGACTCAGTGACACAGGTGAAGCAGAGGAAACCTGTTTCCACTGGCTACTGATGCAGCAACATCAGCACCAAGAATCAGCAGCAGCAGCAACAACTGTCTTCACTTTTTTTTCCTTTACTTTATTTTATCGTTTTCCTTCTTCTTTCCTGCTCCGTTCAGTTTTTTCTTTTCACTATTTTCTCTCACTTTGTCCATTTTCTTTTCTGTAATTTTATGTCATTTCCTGTCATTTTCTTCTTTTTTCACTTTTCAATTCTTTTCTTGTCATAATTTCTCTTAGTTTTCTTTTTCTTCCACCTGTTCTCCTCCCTTTCTGTCCTGTCTTCTCTTCTTTTACTCTATTTTCATTTCCTTTCCTGATCTTCCCTGTATTTTCTCTCTTTTCCTTTTCTTTTCCTACTTGTCTTCTCTATTCATTTCTTTTTTTCTTTCTTGTCTTCCTTTTTGCTCTTTTTTCATTTCTTTGCATTCCTGTCTGTTCCTAACATTCCTTTACTTTTGTTTCATTTCCTTTTCCCTCTATTAGCTTTTACTTTCCTTTCTTGGCTGTATTTTTATGTTTTTGTTCCATTTTCCCCCATTTGTCTTCACCCTTTTTCCTTGTTCCTCTTCTCTTCTTTTCCTTTAATTTCCTGTAACTTAATTCCCATTTCTTTCCTCTCTTTTTCTTTATATCTTTTCCCATTCTTTTTATTCTTTTCTATTATTGCTCCTCTCCATCCCTTTCTCCTCCTCCTGTCCTGTTTGGTTTCTCACTCACATTGTTGATAATGTTCTGCCATCTGAGAAGGATCAGCTTTGTCTTCCTTCTGCTCCCCTCCCCTCCATCGCTGTCTCTCTCCTCTCATCCATCCCCCCACTCTCCATCTCCTCTCCACTTTGTCTCTGTATGGAGACAGATTCAGGCAGGCCAGCAGTTACCAGGCAACAGGCTACATCCTCATTGGCTCCGTCTCTGCCTCCCTTTCTCTCTCCGGCTCCTGCATGGAGTTAACTGCTGTTATGTACTGTTGGTTACTCATAGCGTGGTCTCAGGGGGGGTTGGCATCCAGCCATTTTTTCTATTTTCGGGCTGAACTTTTGCATGGGTGCCGCCTGGTGAGGTAACAAGTGGATTTGCCATGTTACTTCACCGTGCAGATGCTGAGACACTTGCTGTTGTAGCCTAAAGCATTTATCGTCTAGTAATGTGACAAATCCATTTAAAACCACTAAAAGAAAGCAAACAGAGCATCGTGAGGGATTATTTAGAGAACGGGATTATCACAGCTGTAGCATTGTGCATTGTAAGTATTGTCTATCATTTAAACACAATACAAACCAATATGTCTAATAATAATTTGTATTACTTCTACTATACTACTAATAATTTGTAATATACATTCATCTTTTTATATCAGTATATTTTGTCAGTATTTTTTTTGTATATCTTTATTTGCAAAAAGACATTAGCTTACATATAGAAACAGGGGCTATAATGCAAGAGTATAAGCAGTATGTATGTTAAAGCTATAATAATACTAATAATAATAGTAATAGTAATAATGAATCAATTTTAGTTGAAATTGAAAAAATGAAAATTTTATGAAAAAGGGCGTTTTTACAAAGAAATAGTAGACAGTAGGCTATAAAAAAAATGGTAAACAAGGGTGACATGTACAATATTAAAAACAAAGTGAATAAATAATAAAATGTAATAGCATAAATAACACAAAACTGTACAGAAAATAAAAACAAAATTAGAAGAAAAATATTTAAATACTTTAAAAATACATTAATCGTCCTAAAAAACATTAAAACCAACACACATTTTAATCTAGGATCATGTTTACATGAATATTAAAATAAAAAATATTTTAAATGATGAATGAAAATTATAATAAAACAGTAATAAAATAAATAAAAGGGCTTATAGACAATTATATACAAAGAAAGTAGTAGTACAATATATAAATAATAAAAATAGGTGTAATTTAACTGTTTAAACTGTTATAACATGAATGAAACACAAACAGCAAATTTTGCACAAGGAGACAAGAATATAACAAATAAAAAAAACATCAAAACAAAAATAAAACCAAAAGACTGTAACTGATTTATAATGTTTTGGTGTAGTGCAGATGGGAGAACATTAATGTCGTCTGTCTCCAGTGTGCTGGATATAAAAGTGTGCATCATGTCTCTGTGTCGCACAGAGAGAGAAGTATTTTTTGGATGATAGAAAGCAAAATAACACGACAACAAAGTTACACGGGGTAATAAATACAGATTAAAGCTCAACAAAAACACAAGCTTTCCTTTTCTGACAAATTTAATGAAACTTGTTTTCTAGGAAATGCACACAGTTCACCTGAGAGTAGTTAACAGAAGATAAAGCTGAACTCAGCTACTCATCAGATTCCTCATTTATAAAGATGGTTCCTAAAGGCCTGTTTCTACTGCGTGATGATGTAGACGTTGCACAGAAACTTCAACCTGCCATAATGTTGATGCTGAAAACTCAGTTTAATAACGAGCAGAGTTGGGTGAACTTCATTATATCCTCAAACTTGCCTGTTGTTGCAGGTTTAAAACATTATGAGCTGCAGGAACACAGTGGTTCTCCTTTCCCTCTTACTATTTGATTGATTATTCCAGTCTGTTTGTCGTTTTAACCATCGTTTCTATCAGTTGTGAAAATACTGTGTTAATTGTATGAAACCTGGGAACCCTGTAACATTACTAGCAAGGCAAGAAATAACATCCAGACAACCAGATAAGTTGTTCAAACAAGTCTATCTGGATTATCGAAACCACTTTATTTGGAGGTCAAACTGAACATGAATGCAACCAAAAGTCCTTCATTGCCAAAAAGTGCTGTACAGCAAGTACAGTATTAGTCAAAGTTGAAGAATAAACATTCATGTAGCATTTTGTTGCATTGCTAGATCTCAACAATTAACTTGTTGCTACTGTAGGACTGATGACCAATAAGATAAATCTGAGTTGTATTAAACCAGAGTTTCGTCTACAGCAGCTTAATGATTTGTGAAATATAAAGAAGAATTCAGCTGCAGAGTTTCATATAGAAATCAGCAACAGCAATGACAAAGAAAATAAGTATATGCTCAGTGCTCAATAATAAATAACCTTTTGAATATTAAAAGCAGTTAAATAAAAGTGAAGTAATGGGAAGCGTCTTGTTTCACCAACTGTCTGAAAAGTGTTGAATCAGTAATATAAATAAAGTAATATCTGTACTGGCATTACAAAATATGTCTCATTTTGTAAAGATTCAGGCTTAAGAAGCTAACAAGTAGGTATCTTTCTTGGGATACTGAGCATTTTTTACTAAGTGGCTTTCAGATTTGTGGCACAAAAACAACTTTGATCCCCTCATAAACTTGGTTTATAAAACTCAGTCACAAAGTTGGAAAGTATAAAATACCAAGAAAATATATGATCACTAACATTTTAATATGTTTTGAACAAACAAATGATCTCAGACTGTGAATTTTGCTTTTTATTTTTTGAGTATTTTAAAGGCTTCTGTGTAGTTTAAAAAAATGTATGAAAAAAAAAGAAAAAACTCAAAGAAGGTCAACTATCCATCCATTTTCTTAACCGCTTGTCCTGGTAAGGGTCATGGGGGGTGCTGGAGCCTATCCCAGCTGTCAAGAAGGTCAACTAAAAAAAGAAAATCATCAGTCAAAAATGTGAATGGTTAATATGGCTAATACTTAATTTGAGTCACAGTTTTCTTTTTTCAGGCAATTTAATTTTTTTGATGGTTGAAAAACAACTTTAATATTGCACCTCAGGGCCACCGTACTTCCCATCCCCGTTCACTTGTAAGTCTCAGTTTGGCTGTTGTATATTAGTACTGTTCATCATCGTGGCTGCTAATTTGATATTTAAACCAAATAGTTTGTACCCATTTAATTTGGAATTTGAATACGAGGTCTCCTGTCCTGTCACTGTCAGTAACGCTTCAATGTTTGGGTTACAGTCCAAATTATTTTGTCTCACCTTTATGAGGCTTCTTGTGAGCACCAAGAGGAGGAAGAGTAACAGAGATGCATCCGTATCTCCGACAGAATTTGGCCCCCTGGGTAAAGATGCCCCTGTTTTTCACCTCAAAGCAGGAACAAGATAGATGGTGAACTTTTTTTTTTTGCTGCTGTACTTTGTGATCAAGGAGAGAGGAGCTACTTCTCAGGAGAACAGGAGCACAGAGAGGAAATAACACATGATTAAAGCCTTGAAGATAGCTTCATTGACTCAGGTTTCCCCCTGATACGTGAAACTTTGTAAAGGTCTTGTGCAACAAAAGCTCTGCCAAGACACCAGCAGTGGATGGTGATATTACTCATGTGTACTGTATGAAATGAAAGTTTCCCAGTAAGTGTGTGAACTCTCTGGACCTCTTGTCCTGTGCTGTTCCTTGTGTAACAAGCACAGAGTGAGAGGCAAATGGACAGGATGAATGATTATGTGTTTATTCGTAGTTGCTAATGAGACATGACACATAAGTGTTGCTCACCATGGAGTCAGTTCATTTATTTATTTATTTGTCTCCACAGTGATGAGGAAGAGCTGCGGAAGTCCTTTTCAGAGCTCGGGGACAGCCTGTGTGACTCCAACACTTCCAGATCAATGAAGAGGGAGGGCAGCAGCGGGAAGCTAGTGTCTGAGGGGACACACCCTACGGGAATGCTGCTGTACAAGAACGGGTTCCTGGTCCGCAAAGTCCACGCCGACTCGGACGGCAAAAGAAGTACGTGTCAGGCGCTTTAATTTAGGTTTTTCAGTCTCGAGCTGCAAACTTAACTGTTGGGTTTGGAAACAGCAGCTGTTTTGGAACATTTGAGCAAAGTGCTGACATCCCTTACTGAGTAAAAGTACAAATATTAGTGTGTAAAAATACTCAATTACAAGTAAAAGTGCTGCTTTCAAAATCAGTAACATGTATTAAATGAAAAAGTGCTCATTCTGCAGAAAAACACATTATTAGACTGTAAGTACTCATGCTACTTTATATGTAAATAGTTCATTAGTTTAGTCCAATGATTCCCAGACTAGTGATTCACTTACTTTTTCTTACAAGTGTATATTGGAGAAATGCTGAATAGTTTAATCTGGTGTTTAGGCATTTTGTGGAACTGCTAACAATTTATAGACTAGGAGACGCAAGTAAACTTCACAAGTGCAGAAGTTGCATTCTACAACCTTGTTAAATTTTTATTGTGATATCTAACATAAAACTGAGTGTAGTGAAGTAAAAACTACAATATTTTCTTCTAGTAATGTAGTAAAGTATAGAAGAAGTTCACCTAAAATCTCCAATACTGCAGCACAAATGACCTGTAATGTAGTACGTCCTGCTATGCACACTGTGTTATAACATTGTGTAATGCATATGTACTGTGTAATATGTTACAGCTGCTCAGTTGCAAGCCGCCATGTGTCTGTCATTTTCCTTTACATTATTTACATTTATATTAATTCTTATTATTTTATTCTGTATACTATATTTATTTATCTGTTCACAGTTTGGGAAAAGATTCATTGCTTACACCTATGACTTAGTGTCCCTGAGGCATTTGTTTTTATTTCTGCTGTCACTTTAAATGCTGAGAACACAAAATTAAAAACACGCACACACAAAAATTAAAAAGCATTTTAAACCTACAGTACGTCCATAATTGCAGAAATGATATTAACACTTTCTTCTCCTCACAGCACCAAGAGGGAAGAGAGGGTGGAAAACCTTCTATGCCATCCTTAAAGGGCAAATTCTCTATCTGCAAAAAGTAAGTCACTTACACTACTACAGAGTACTTTTATGTACTTTTATGTATACTCTATATACTTGTGCCAGTAAAAGAAAAAAAAAGTCTGTGAGAGAGGCTGTTTGTAACAGCTACTACTTGATATTCATTATTCAACCTTTAAAATATCAGGTGACTCCATCTTCATAAACATTCTGTTTTACTTTTATACCAGCAGGAAATTTGTAACAGCAGGTGAATCTTTGTCCCCGTAGTGGGTGTCTCTTTAGAAACCAAACAAATATGTTCTTCACGATCATGTTACCTGCCCACACATGATCCCCTTGCAGGCTTTACAAAATATCAGAGACAAAAAAACATCTTTGCAGTGACAGCTCATCGAGCGATCTTTGTCCATAAATGGAGCTGTTTTCTGGTGCCTGTTTCCTGTTAACACGTCTGTTTCTTCTCAGTCAAAAGGTGGAAAACGACCACAGAGAGAATACAAAACAGGTGCACATGTGCAAAATGACCAAAAGACAAGCAAAACAACAAAAAAAGAGACATAAACTGGTGACAAAGGCGTGCAAATGACCAAAGAGAAAAGAAAGACAAATGCAAACAGATGAAAAATAACCATAAAGAGACACAAGTTTTAAGTGTGGCGGTCCGGTGGTGGGCTTTCATGTGTCTGTGCCCAGGTGCTCATTTTCTCATAATCTGTCCGAGAGGATTCCTAACTAATTTCAAACACATTTTGTTAATCTTTTATATTTTTCTAATGGAATATTTGACGATATGTGTCTTATCCAGTGAGTGATATTTGGTCTGTGACATTTTTCCAGGTCAATGAAATTAGCTTTTTAGGATCTGGAAAACCAACGAACCGTGATTTATTCCACTATTATCATTATTACTCTGAATTTAAAGCTGGCTTATCATTTATTGAAATTCCCCTTAAAATGATCCTCTTACATGTTTCTCCGACCATCTGTTGACAATCACAAATACGCACAAAATGATAAAAAGGAATGTCACTATAAAGATATGAAAACTAACCATTAAGAAATGGAAATGAGCAGAAAAAGACACAAATGACCACAAAGAGATTGGATGTGACTAAAAAGAGACATACAGCGTTAAGAAAAGAATGTGCACAAAATTCTAAAAGTCTAAACACTGAAGACTGATGACTAAACGCGTCATAACCGGAAATATACAAAACTCACCACAAAGAGAGACACAAGAAGACCAAAACTACACACAATATAACCAAAGAGTTGACTCTAATGAAATTACTATAAACAGATGAAAATTAGCCGAAATAGACACAAAATGATCGTAAGGAGATAAAACATCTAAAATGATGATCAGATATATGCACAAAATGAGTAAATAAATAAATGAAAAATGACCATTAAGAGACGTAAATCAGCTACATTAGACACAAAATTACCATAAGGAGATGACAAACATCTCCAAAAGACACACATGACAAACAAAAATATGCACAAAATGAATGAAAGAGACAAAGTGTGACAAAAAGAATTTACTAAAACTGACCACAAAGAGACGAAAATGGGAACAACAATGGAACAAATTTTGTAGGAAAAAATACAAATATTTGGTTGAATATAAAGTAATAATGTTAATCCATAGCAGGAATAAGTGTATAAAGTGCACAATGATCAACTTGTACACTCGTGTTTGTATGTTGGCAAATGTCTCTCCTCTCACCACATGACAAACTACAATGTAATTTTCATTGGCTCTCCGCTTTAAAAGACCCTTCTGTGTTAATCTTAGCATTACTTGTGTATTTATAACTACCCATCCTAGGGGGAATACAGGCCTGATAAGCAGCTATCTGATGAGGACTTGAAAAACGCTGTGTCCATCCACCACTCTCTGGCCATGAAAGCTTCAGACTACAGCAAGAGACCCAACGTGTTCTACCTGCAGACTGCTGACTGGAGGGTGTATCTCTTCCAGGCACCGTGAGTAGCTATGTGTACATTTAATACTTCTCACTGAGCTGAAATAATATGTAGAGAAAAACAAAGGGGATACAAACACATACTCTGCCCATGCTTTTAAAATGAGTTAATAGTGTGTAATACTACAGTGTCATACTTTTGGCCATATAGTGTCGTTTCTGTGCCAGACTAATCACAGCTGAGCATCCAACCTCAGCTAACAGCACGGAGCCAGATGTGCACATGTGCACGTGGTGCACAGAACACATGCCGAGAGCGTGCGGGTCAGTGCTGCATGCACATGTTGAACGGTGCGTACAGTGAATGTTAAGAGCAAGGTGAAGGTGTGTATGTGTGTGTTAGCAGGATCCAGTAAGTGGCACATGAGTGGCCACATGTTTCAGACCCCAGGAGGCCAGGCTGTGTGCTCCAGTTGCAGCTCGTATTTGTCCCAGATACTGTACCCCTCTCTGTGTCTCCTCTCTCTCTCTGTGTCTGCCTGGGGATTTAAGCAAGGCTGTCTGATTCTATCTGATATTTCTCATGGGCCCCTAATGGGTCTGTTAGTGTAAAACAGGCCCTTTTTGTCATGCATTAATTGGCTCTAAAATACATGTCTTTTTCCACAGCAATGCTGCTTTCTCTGATAATTATCCCTTTGATGCTGTAAACTAGCCATGTGCTGATCTGAGCACCATGCATGGGGACTGACAAGGGTGTTTGTATCTACTGTACATGTTGTGGAGTTGAAGATCTGTTTGTAATTGAGTTTGTGTGTTGGTTGTGTCTTTGTATGTGTGTGTGTGTGTTGGCATGTATCATCCATGACAGGAACGCAGAGCAGATGCAGTCTTGGATCACACGGATCAACACGGTGGCCGCCATGTTCTCGGCTCCTCCCTTCCCGGCAGCCATAGGCTCCCAGAAGAAGTTCAGCCGGCCGCTGCTGCCGGGGACGACGTCAAAACTGTCTGAGGTACATAATGTACAATGTTAACAGCTATTTTTCAGTCTTAGAGAGGCCTGAACCTGGTCTGAGACAAGTCCAGGAGCATGTGAATCTTATTATAGCAAGGCAGTGCAAGGCTCTTTTAAAAATAATGACCTGGGTCTGCATTCATCAAGCATCTCAGAGCAGGAAATCACTCCTAACTGATGACTGATGGTCCTACTTTTAGGACTAGAAGTAAGAGCAATTTATGAATATTCCTAACTTAAGAACCCGCTCCTATCATCAGCAAAATGTAGGAGAACTCCTGTTGGAGGAAATATATTTCTAACACTCAAATTACTGACTCGTGAACAAAGATTTGAACAGAGAATTTGTCTAACAACAGTATGGACTGGTGAATATCTAAACTTGTTGAGACTACTCTGGAAAATGTGCAGATTAGCTCATTTCCCCAATAGGGGAAAGGCCGCTTAGGTGAACACCCAAGTGCTGATGTTGTGAACTACACGATCCTATGGTGGACTAATGTCCTGGATCCACACACGCCTCAGGGGTCTGAACTAAGAGTGCGCTAAAACTTCTATTTTTAATCATGTTGATGAGGCTGATGAGGAGAATTTAATGCAGTAGATTACACAGTGGCCTTCCACTAAACCTACCCTGCAGCGGAAAAAGAACTGATGTAAAGCATATTACTAAAGCTTTTAATAACTGTGTTAAGCATAAACCTTTCACTTGAAAATGCTTATTTCAGCATTTCATATTAAAACTACAAACCTCAACTGTCAGAAAAACTAACAACACATGTATTTGTGCAGCTGTTGTTGTTGTTGTGTGGTGAAACAGTGACGCCACATTTGTTCCTAGGAGTAGTTCTATTATCGTGACAGGCTTCATAAGTCCCGCTCTGAGGTCTGAGTGTTTCTTGTCCTGAGCTGACATTCAGTGTGATTCTCAGGGGTGATTCTGAGATGCTTGATAAACATGGCTGTGCAGTACAGGGCCCGTATTTATCTACTATTTATTACCAATACAGGCAGAGTAATTCAAATTAGAACTGTATGAATAACGGTTCCACTGAACTTAAATGTTATGAGTTACTAGTGGCTGAGATTTTCCAGGCATTTCACTCCTCATGTTGATCTGTTTTGAAACCAGTTTGCGTTTTTCCAACCTGAAACTCAAATTAAATACGTAAAATCAATAAATAGCCCGATAGCATCATAGTTAGTGTAATTTATTATCCTTTCTGAAATTCCTTTTGTATCTGTGATCTTTTGTAACTGTCAGACATTAGCAACAAATGACAAAAACACAATGATACATCCGCAAGAAAAGTGACACAACTGTCACATATCACAAGGACGTGAGCTTCACTGGAGATATGAATCATACTGTGATGTGTGTTTACCTGCAATCTGGCCATCATAGCATTGCTAAAAAACAAATCTAGACTTTAGCACAGTAGTGTACATTTCTCAGAATGAAACTTAATGTTTTTACACTAATACCACTGTGATTGCAATATCCACTGTTTGATTCCAGCATTGATTCCATAACATTAGTTGCACGTCATCTGCCCTCTCGTTCACCCCGTTTCTTGTCAGCTTTCTGTTGTCTAACTATAAATAGGGTCAAACATGCAACAGAAAATCCAAAAGTTTACTGTGACATTTAATAAGCAAAATGTGTTTTTAATGACAAGTTATAACTGCAACAAAAGACGTCTTTGTAATCTGAAAATGTAAAAAATGTTCTTTGTTACAGTAGCAGGAACACACTGACACTTATCTTAAATATAAGAAAAAACAATAGTACTGGGCTGTATACTGTAAAATACATTACTCTATAAAAACCATGAAATCAATACGTGTGTTTTCGTAAAGGTTCAGTGTTGCAGGTTATTGGCTTAAACGCACAAGTCATATACTGTGTTGAATAATGTTAACAGGCAAACAAAGCAAAAAGTTCAAAAGGAAAAGCAGATAGTTTTAACAAGGGGCCAGTCGCATATCAGGAAAGCTTGACGATTAAATTCTCCACAGACAAAGACGTCCATCACTCACCTGTCTCACAGTGAAGGCAAAACTCCACAGACTTTGATTCAAATCACACAAAACTCCTGCTCTTTATACACAGCAACTTCATTTTCTGACATTAGTCAGTGTGGTGAAGACAGTTTGGTCAGCTGCTGTTATCTCAGCTCCTCAGGCTGTGTCGCTGACAGGACAGCTGGTTCACAGGACGGAGGTCAGAGTCAATGTGGAGAGGAAAAGCTTCAGTAGCGCTCGCTTACTGGTTCTTATCGGTGGCTGGTGAATACGCTGAGGAGATGATTAGAGGGCTGAGAACAGGTGTGATGCTCAGAGAAGCAGTGGGATAAAACGAGCAACAGAAAGAAAATCATCATCCTGGCTGATTTTTATTGTTTCTGTCATCTCCCTCATGATGTCCCTCATGACTCTGTGCTTGCAGGAGGAGCAGGTCAGATCTCACGAATCTCGATTCAGAGCCATCTCTACTGAACTGGCTGAGCTGCGGTCTTATCCTCCTGACCGCAAGGTCAAAGGGCGAGAGCTGGAAGAGTACCGCCAGAGGGACGAGTATCTGGAGTTTGAGGTGAGCTGAACTTAGAGAAAGAAAGAAATATTAAAGGCACTCAAGCATTAGGTCATTATCACATTATTGGGATTATCTTTTTTCCAATCCTGCATTTTTCTCCCTTTATAGAAAACACGGTACGGGACTTATGTGATGCTGCTGCGAGCTAAAATCCGGAGTGGTGAGGAGGATCTATCTGTGTTCGAGTTGCAGCTCCTGGAAGAAAACGGTCTGCAGAGGGCTCACTCCAGCCCCACGCTGCAGGACAGCAGCCAGGCCAGCAGCACCAGGGAAGGAGGCAACAGCAGCAAAGCCAGCGGCTGCAGCAACAAGCTTCGACAGGAAGGCCAGAGACACAGCTACCGACAGGCCGTCAAGAAGTGAGATGGGGCGGGGGCGCCGGGAGCGGCATGACGTTGCACTGCCTGCGGCAGGCTGTCTCCCTGCATAGGGTTTTATTTGAGATCCAGGAGGGTTTGGAGCTCTGCTTGAAGGGGGAGGAGGAGTAAGGGTCAACCCCACTGCCTCCCCCAAACATGACGCCCTACCCGGCACCCCAGTCTTCTCATCTAACAGAGGAGGTGCAGATCCTGTGACTGGCAGAGTGGCTGGGAAACACAAGCGAGGATGCTGGTGCAGGAGGTGGAAGGTCACCGATCTGCAGAGACCAGGTGTTTTTGAGAACGTGCGCTGGGTGCAGCGGCAGACTGAACCGTGCACTGAGATAAAGAGGATGCTTAAAGATTGAGCAACACACAGGGACCTACATCCAGCATCCTTTCCTTTTCTCCACTTTTGTTCTTTCGAGGCACCTCTCCAACCACGTTCTCCCACCTTTTTTCCTGACATTTTCGCTCAGTTCTGGGACCAAACAAGTTTACACATTGTAAAACATCACATTTTACACGACTGATCATTTGATATGAGTTGAATTACCGCCACTCTGTAGTTACCGGACTGGCTGCCAGGTCTTATGGAGCCATTACATTCCAGCTCCAGCTTTTTTTGCCACATCACATTCCACACCGGAGCCGGACATTACTGATTTTGGCTCCTGTGCGTTTTTCACAAAAGGCGGTATCAATTGGAATCTACTGACAGTGCACAACACATAATGAAGACGTGTTGACAGTGCACTCTGCAACATGACGAGACGGCGCAGCTCGGTGCATCTCTCCTCTTTTCTCTCGTCACTGAAGGCTAATTAGAGCCAGCAGCATCAGTAGATGTTCACAGGGCTCCTGATATGCAGCAACATAACTGCAAGACATCAAGAGAAGTCTTTTTTTTTTTTTTTTTGCCCTGCTTGATGAGGCGAGCTCTTTCCTAGTTGCTTTCGCTCTTGTCCCGTGATGTGCTTCTGTTCTCTTTCTACTTCTTGGTCGAATGTTGTTTTCTCCAGTGATCCGCATGCCTGCATCCAGCACAGTTTCTTTTACGCCTTTTACTACTTTGAGGGCAAATCTGAGAGCAGGAAAGTTGTTCTCTGGGGGTCATTAATCTTTCTCCTCATACCAGTGCCATGTGTAATCTTTGTCCGTACTTATAACCTCTCATTTATACGCCCTATTTTAACACTCACCAGGCAGACCCTGAATGTTCTTGTTTTTCAGTATTTTTACGGTATTTTACAGTCGTATGTTGCCGTTTTTCCTCCTGTGTATGTCAACTGTTTGATGAAATATGATAATGAAAATGTTAAAGGAAATATCTTATCCATACTCTTTGTAAACATCCACGATATGTTGTATATAACTCACCACCTGCTGTGCGCTTTTATTGTACGAAATATGACAGTATATTTACAATATATTCAACTATTGTGAAGATGCATTAGGTACACACAATGTTGACATCTTGTACGTCCCAAAAACACTAATCATGTGTATTTTTCTTACATGATGGTAATAATTCAGCACAATATGAGTATTATAGCAAAGCCTATGTAACTATCAAATATTAGTAAATGATCAGAGGGTGTGTGTGACAGGATTAAACCACGTGGTGGTGAAAAAAGCTTAAAAAATGTGAGGATTCCCTCTGCTGTTGGAAGGTGATTTTAAAGGGATCTCTGTTGTCAGAGATGGACGTGCATGAAAAGGTGTTGGAATATAAAAAAGGACAACAATATGATAGTAAAACTTGACTGGAACGTATGCTTTTGATAGCCACAAACACCTCATAGCGTTATCGATGTATAGCCATTTTCTACTCAGGCTTTAAAACGAGCAGCTGCGGTGCCAGCGTCCAACCAGCAGGAAGAGCTGTCAACATTCAGTTACTTTCTTTCAGCCATAATGCACCCGCAGTGAATATGCATGGCATCGCCCACTCCCCTGAGGATGCAGGTGGAGTAGGGGGGATATTGGCAGGGCTAAACGACACAGGACCTGTTTGTATAACTGTGGATGTCGTCTGTGTCTGACTGCGTCCGTCTGTCTTGCAGTAAAGTTTGTGGGTTTTGGTGTGTGCATGCTGCGGCTGCGCAGCCTCTTTTTTTTTTTAAATGGCTGCAGAGAACTTATCAGTCAGTTTCACGTCGCAGTTTTCATCCAGCATAATTTCTCATGTTGTCAACTCTGAATGTGTAGTTTGACTTTTTATAGTTTCTTATAGTATCAGTCACGTTTCTGTCTGTAGTCTAGAACTGAAACTGTTGATTAGTCGATGGATGGAAAATGCTAACGCAATTCCCTAAGTATTATTTAAAGCAAAAGTATTCCCCAGTTCCAATGTCTTATTTAAGCAACTTTGCTTCTTTTACTTTTTTTATGTGATAGTAAAACTGAGAATATTTGCATTTTTGAAGGTAGGGCTGCCACTAAAATTTACTTTCTTGATGAATAGTTTTGTCTATAAGATGATCAGAAATCCAAGATGAACATTTAAGATGAAATCCTTACATTTTCAGTTTATAATTGTAGAAGAGTTGGAAGGACACCATCAAATAATCTTTTTTTTTCTTTTTTTTTTTTATCAGTTACAGCCTTAATAAATTCAGGATTGCCATTTTTTACTAATTTATGCCTTTAAAAAAAAAAAAAAAAAATTAATCCATAATGAAAATAATCTTTAATTCAGCCCTGCTAAATTTTATCTGCCTCTAAATCTCATCATCTGCTTTTCCTGTCTGCACTTTCTTTCCCTCCGCCTGTGTCGTTTCACTGCTGTCACCTTTCAGTCTGTTGGTTGTTATGTGTGTGTTGTCGCCATAACTAACATCGTGTCCCTCGTAGCATTTAGGTGACTTGATATTGCAGCTGTGTTTTTATTGATAGTGTTTGATTCTGCTGTTTATAATGTGGCCAAACTGAGCAGACAGACTCATGTTGTGTTTCAAGTCCATTCAGTCACTGCACATATGAAAAACACCAACACATCTAAGAACTTATCCTGGATAACTTTTACTCCACACTTCAGTTATCACCTTATGTGTGGAGTTTAATCATTTGATTTCCGCAGTTTAAATGAAAATTAAAACTTAAATTAAATATGTCCAACAAGCAGCAACAGCCTACACATATCATTTAGCATAAATATACGAGTATATTGGTGTTCAGGAGCTTTCAGTCACATCTTGTGATCTTCTTTAGCAGATTTCATTTTGCCCTGTTTCCATGAAAATGTAGTTATTCAATTTTCCTTTTTGTTCTGAGCACCTCATTGTTTTTGTCAAATGCTGTTTCTACAGTCAAGAATGAGCTTTCAATCTCAAACGTACATATGACAGCTGAAATAATTAGTTGAATAAAAAAACTGCTGTTGCGATAATCAGTGTTAGATGTAATTTTCTCTTGCAAAACATTGAATTTTGGAGAATTACGCAAAAGAAGCAATTTATTATATTATTATTATTTTTGAACATTTGATTAAGAAAATAATCAGCAGTTCAATCAATCAAAAATCAAGTAGAAAATAATCACAGAGTTTGATCTTGGGATTTCAAGAATTGATATTGAATCATCCAAATGAAAACTAAGATTAAATGACAAGTTCACAGTTTTTCAAGTCTGTCTTAAAACAATATGAAACACCGATATAGATTTTGCTGACTGTAATCACTCCGCCTTGAACAGATCCTTTGAATTCACAGTCCTCCATCTGGAAATCTTCCACAGTCCACTTGATTAGATTGATTAGTTTCCAGACTACTGAAGCCTCATATTAGCCTCAGATATACATTTAAACACAGTACACAGAACTGTGCTGTGTGTTTTGTCCCCCATCACTTCCAGTGAAAGTGCTTTAAGAATGGATTGTACTGTATTCATGGCCAGTATGAACAGGAGGAATGATTACAACAAGTGAAACCTATTTCAGTGTTCATATGGGTACCTGACAATCCCTGTTGTTTTAATTAATTATTTGTAGGGGGTTACAGATCACACGCTACGTCACACTTAACAAGCAGTTTTGTGGACAGCCCAAAAATGGTGTACCCAAAATAAACTGAGTCCTGTTCTTAAACCCTAAGTATTAACTCACGTGCCCGGTCTCTTTTGAAAGATAACACCCTGTCGTTTACTGTCTGACCTTTACAATTGGTCTAAATGATAATAAACTAAACTTACAGAGGCACAAACCTGGTAAAAAATGCCTAACGGTGCTTTGGTTTTTGAATGGAGAAGTGGGTCTGTAGGTATGACTGATGAACCTAGAAACTGTGGACAAATACAGGACAAAAATTAAGATTTCTGCATTTGTCTAGGTGGCAGACGAAGTGACTATTTAGAGACTCCAATGTCCCTTTAGTGATCAAATGATATTATGGTTGGCAAATATTTTGATACAGTTATTCATAAAAAACCGTGGATGTTGTGCTCCTTGTGGATTCTAAGACAGACTTGAAAAAACGTGAACCTATTTTTTTTGTACTGTAGACTGCACTAAAACAATCAGCTACAAAAAGTGCAATAAATTAAACCTGCTACACATTATGCTGTATGTACCGGAGGCACAGGCTGCACAGTTTAGAAGGATGTAGTATAAAAGGAAGCTAGTTCTTAAGAGCCTCCACCCTGACAGCCTCTGAGGGTCCCCTCTCCTCACCTCCTCTCTCCATGTGTGCACATCAAAGAGCAGCTGCAGGATCTCCATAGCACTGGTTAGCATGGAAATGGCCGGTTCCCCTGGTGACGGCTCTGTGATGCTCGAGTGAAAGTCACCCTGTTTGTGCTGCATCCACAGCAGTAGGATACCTCCATCAAAGCAGCAGCAGCAGCAGCGCATGCCTGCAAATGTCATTTAAACATGCACTTGTACTGTTTCACATTACAGCCCCATTTCTGAGTGTGACGTGTAAATAAAGCATGAGATATTATGGCCTGCGTTCATTTATATTATGTTAGAGTATTAAAAGAGGGTTAATATATAAGATAGGTCGACATATTTTTCCTGTCTTTGAGCTCATGGTCATTTTTTAATCTATGTGAATGAAGGAAATGGCTATATTTAATGCTGTTGTATGCTGTTGTGTTTTAGAGAGCCAGCTCATACAAATCTTTTTACATGTAGAGGTCTGATCTGGTCCATCTCAGTGTTTTTTAGACTGGTGCAGGTAAGGCAATGTCCATTTTATGCTTCTACTCACAGTGAGCTACATGTGTCACTGCCTTGTCAAAACTCACCAAGGAAATGTTTGTGAACTTCTCATTTTGGGAGGCGTAGAAGATACAAATAAAAGTGTTTTCAAAGGTTAAATGTGTCTGAACATCATTGTGTGGAACATAACTGAGTACATTTACTAAGAGGTACCTGCATTTCAGTAGAATATTTAAATATTCCTACTTTACATCTACTCCACTACATTTCTAAGGCATATATTCTTCAGTTATTGTTCTCTCTGGGTACTCTGGCTTCCTCCCACAGTCCAAAGACATGTAGTTAGGTTAATTGGTTACTCTAAATTGTGTGGTGTGAACGCGAGTGTGTATGGTTGTCTGCCTCTATGGCACTGTGACAGACTTGCGACCTGCAGGGTGTACCCCGCTTCTCGCCAATGACTTAAAATTTAATTACAGTTTGCTCCACTTTGACCAGCAGCAACATTATAGTCGTGCTAATTTTGTGCGCTTATCAATCATCATGTGTATATTTATTATTGGTCATTTTTGTCTATTTGTAGACAGTTTTGTGTCTCTCTTTGGTCATTTTTTAAACTTTTTTGGTCATTTCATGGAGATAAAAACACAGCACTATATAAAAATACAGCTGCATACCAACATGAAAACTGTGAAGTATAGGGGAGGGAGTGTCATGATTTGGGGCTGCTTTGCTGCCTCTGGACCTGTACAGCTTGCCATTGTGGTGGAAAAAATTCCAAAGTTTATCAAGCTCAGAATGAGCTGGGTGATGCAGCAGGACAATGACCCTAAACGCTGAAGTAAACCTACTACAGAAAGGCTTTTGAGACACAAAATCCACCTTTTGGAGTGTCCCAGTCAGAGCCCAGATCTCATCCCGACAGAGATGCTGTGGAATGACATAAAGAGAGACGTTCAACCTGTTATTTTAAAACCAGGAAATTGCAAAGAGTGTAATCACTTTTTTCTTACCACTTTACTTTTGAAAAGTTCAATTACATATTGTATAATTAAAAATATTTAAGACTAAGACTAAGCACTTTTGAAAAATGAAAAAAGGAGTTTACTACTTTAATATGGAATATTTTTTACTTTAAATATACTTTTTTATTGTACTTCTACTAATTATATACATCACACGAAAAACAGCAGTTAATATGCTTCAACACAAATGCAATACATATGCTTAAATTAATTAATTAAAGTGTGAATGTATAATATAAATATTAATTGTCACTACAATCCTAATATGAATAACATAAAATACAAATACTACAGTAGAAGTACACATATCTATTGCTCTTGGTTGATCAGCAGTTCAGTTTTATAGTCTCCATGTCGACCCGGTCCAGCAGGTGGCAGTATTGCGCCCAGACGCTGTTCGACAGCCGACAACAAACCACAGAAGAGGCGGTGTGTTGTCGAACCGCTCCCGGTTCATTTTCAAGAAACACCGCCGGGGTTTCTGGTGACATCACGTAGGAAAGTACAGTCTCTGTGCTGCATTCACCCGAAAACAACAAAACGGCTCACATTTCAACGCACACCGGCCCATGACACGTCCATAGGAACCAAAAGTAAGTCTAACAAACGCGTTTTAACAGCTTTTAATCAGAAAAAAACACGCACCTAGTCGTCGAAGCCTTCATTTCCTAATGCTAGAAAGCTAGTGGACGGCTCCGGCTATTTCCTGGAATGTTTAGCTTCGGCTAAACTGTGTGATCGTCGCTAGCTAGCCAGTTAGCAAAAACAGCCGACGTTAGAGAACAGTTAAGCGCTTTATGTGCGTGTTTTCACCTTAAATATAATTTGTTAAGAGTATCGTTTAAGATTAGAGAGAATATTTCTACCACCATGTTATTGTGCTAACATCAGAAGTAATTTAACACAAGCCAGGTAGATGCTCCTGGATGTAAGTTAACATTAGTCTTGTCCGTGTCTATATTTTATTTAGCTAAAATAATTTTAAATCGATTTGTTAATGACCAAAAAAACCTGAAAATTAATTGCAGTAAAATATGACACTGTAGCCGTTTAGGTGCCGTTATAACGTTAGCTTGTGTTGAAACAAACTGCAACCAGCGACTGTTTCATTTTATTTATCGATTATTTCCAAGATTAATACACTTTTATTTTCTCCATAAAATGTCTGAAAACTGCGAAAACACCTGCTGTTGTTTCCTAAACATAAATGTCATGTTTATGTGTTTTGTGTTGTATGAACATTGGTCCAAAACACAATAAGATAAGATAATCAGCTTACTGTGATTTAAGATTTAAATTGGAAGATAAACCATTTGAGATTATAAAATTGTTATAGACATAGAATGGAGAGAGATTAATATAAACCTGAGTTATTTTAATAGTTCTAGTTAATGAAGTGGGTAACACACTGGGGTCAATGCTCAGCAGTGTAAAATTATGTGATTGGTGTCTGTATACACAACCGAACAAGTCCTGTGTGTGTCCAGATTCAGACTTTGCATCAGGGATTTAGATGGTCCCTGAATTTAACGCAGCACATTGCAGAGCAGTTTGATAATTTTGTGGATTTCATAAACAACAGTTTTAACTATGGGAGTTTGGGATGTCAGCCTCCAAATGTCTGACATCAGTGTGAGATGATTCAACCTCCAGAATTATGCAAGCACAACAAATTTGTAATGATGTCAGCCTCCAGCGGTGCATTAGCATTAATTCCTCACACACATTAACAAATGTGGATTAAAATTGTGTGTGAGGACTTGATAGTAATGCACTGTTGGAGGCTGACACACTTGACATACTTGAACGCTTTGAAACCCACTCACCAGAAAAATCTTTGATTGGGACCTTTTACATGAGCATCAGTGGATCTGTAAAATGAAATATTTGATGATTCTGATTTATCCTTCATTTTACAAAATTGATTTCATCGTAATATTTCTGATGCACAGTTATTATCTAGCTGTCAAACATGGTCTTGGCAGATGTGTTAAAAATCTAAACTATAAACATAGTGTTTGGTGAAAAACTGCTAAAGCATAGAGCACAGAACATGCAGGTTCACTGGTCTCCCTGAGGAGAAAAGACTCTGCCTGCTTTGTGATGTAGGCGAGATTGAGGATGAAGTCCATTTTACTCTCTGTTCATCACATGACAAATGTAAAATGTCTCAACTTTATGATGAATGTCTGTGAAAAAGTCAAGTTATGTTTTAGGAAGGGAACTTTTTACGTGGCAGAATTTATTTATAGAGTGCGGCACAGACGACAGAGTTTTTGATCTGTAATGTAGGAATCTTATGCTCTTGTTTGAGTTTGTGTCACAGGAGCAACAGTATTTATTGTCGGCGACTAATTTTATGCCTGTTAACTAATTTGCAGCTGTGGTTACAACAATGGAGAAACCTCCCTTCAGGCAGAGCCAGAACTGTGGAAACTGGGAGCTGAAAGAGAGGCTGGGTATGGGCGGCTTTGCCCATGTTTATCTCTACCGACATAATGTGAGTATTGAACCACCAGTTTTCTACTGTTCCCTGACATCTCTCACCCTGTCGATGTGTGAATGTCTGGCTGTAATGGGTACTTTTTATCTGTTTACAAATTAATATAATCTCTGTTTTGCAGGAAACAAATGAAAAAATAGCTGTAAAATTGTGCCGTCTAGAGCTGACACCAAGGAATAAGGACAGATGGAGCAGAGAAATCCAGATCATGAAAAAGTTTGTACTCATTTTTACCCATTTTATTTTACCCCCAGCAGACACAGTTATGTGGCATGTTGATTGAAAATATATGTTGTTATCCTAATATCATAATGGGGAAACATCTACAGCAGTGAATGACTTTTTAAAAGTTAATGTAGTTCTGACTCTTCTTTCTCTGTAACTCAGGTTAAATCACATCAATGTTGTGACAGCCCGTGATGTCCCAGAGGAGATGCAGCACATAGCCTTAAATGATCTTCCCCTGCTGGCCATGGAGTACTGCTCCAGGGGAGACCTGAGGAAGGTGAGGGAGTCGTGCAAGGGAGACAACGCATGTCTAAACTAAAACACCTGAACAATAGTTCAACAAAAAGTCCAGCTGAACTCACAATTTAATTGTTCTCATTTATACATTTTTCAACAAGCAGAAAATAGTCATTACAATTCAGGTCATAAGTTCTACATTTAATGGGTAAATCCTGCATCGCTGTACTGTCATTAAAAGCACATTTACATAAACACATCTTAATGACAGCACCTGCCATACATCCCTTGACCAGGTTTTTGTCACTGTTTTCTTCTTGTCTAAACTACAATGTCAAACCAGCTTTTTTTTAATGTATCTGCTGGTTTGGAGTAGACATAGAGACCAAAATTGAATTAAACTGTGTAAAGAGTGACGTTGCATCACATACTTTGTTGTATGTAATAATCATAAGATAAGATAAGACTTTATTGATTACCAAGAGGGAATTTTAATGTCACAGCAGCACAGTGAGAAGTAAAGAGGAAGAAAAACAAATAAGGCACTGTTTAAAGAATAAAATATAGTAAAATAAAAATTTTACTATATTTTATTACGTTTATAATAAAACAATAAATACTTTACTGTCTATTGCAGTATTTGTGCACAAGAGTCCATAGTGAAGTGACTGTTACAGTGTGCAGCACTGAGCTAAATACGACTCCACATGTGGTGTTATCCCTATGGAAAAGTCTTTATAGTCCAGACAGAGCTCCAGAGGTTGTAGAGGATCAGGGGGGTTTTATATATGTTATTATTAAAATGTAAAAGTATTGTATGCTGTTTGGAGCTGGGCATCACAAGAGTACAATATTATATGTCTTATAAACTGTAGTAGAGCAGCTCGTCAGTCCAACTCATGTCAGGAAAGTTCTGTCACATCATGTCGATTTACTTCAGCTGTGACTGTTTTGTCTTCATCTGGGTTACAGATGCTGAGCAAACCTGAAAACTGCTGCGGTTTGAAAGAGAGTGAAGTGCTTTCCTTACTCAATGATGTTGGTATGTCCATTGTTTTTTTTTTCTGTGTGCACCGTGTTCATTCAGACATGTGCTTTAGAGTCTTATCATTTAGATATTTCACTGATTTCTGCTCTAGGGTCTGGGATCCAGTATCTCCATGAAAACAAGATCATACACAGAGACCTTAAACCTGAAAACATAGTGCTGCAAGATATAAACGGAAAGGTAAATGTCTACATTTTGGTTTTGTTCCCGTTATGTTTGACTATACTACCTGAAGAATCTGTCTTAAATGAACTTATTCTCCTTCAGCTGGTTCACAAAATCATCGACTTGGGCTATGCTAAAGACCTGGACCAGGGCAGTCTGTGTACCTCTTTTGTCGGCACGCTCCAGTACCTGGTAAGCAAGCAAGTAATCATTTGTCTACCCACAGATGCGACTAGCTAATGTCTTTAAATCCTTTAATCTTCTTCCTGCCTCCGCACATGATGCTTTGAGTTGATCTATACTGAAGAGCATTTTTATAGCATAAAGGTTAATAAATAGAATATAGTGGCTCATATCAATCAAATGTATCATAATTTGTCTCTGCAGGCACCTGAGCTGTTTGAGAATAAACCCTACACTGTTACTGTGGACTACTGGAGCTTTGGCACCATGATATTTGAATGCAGTTGTGGTTTTCGTCCATTCCTGCACAACCTGCAGCCGGTGCAGTGGTGAGTTGATCTGAATCATTTCGACATGCACATTTAGGATGGAGGGAATTTCTGATGTCTTGTTTTTGTTTGAACAGTCAAATCCCCAAGATATTTCATTTATAATAAAGTAACACAAAGAAAAACAGCTAATTCACAAGCTGTAAGCAGAGAAACTTTCATCACTACACCTTACACTCTCTTTCTGTCCACAGGGCCAGCAAAGTGAGGAACAAAGGTCCTAAAGACATCATGGCTGTAGAAGAACTGAACGGAGAAGTCAGATTCTCCACACACCTCCCCTACCCCAACAATCTCAGCAGGTTTGGTCACTGCTAAAATCCCTTTACGAAACATTTGGCAGCTGTTTTATACATCTTATCACTTCAGACATTATCTACAGTGTGTGATGTGTTTTCTCCTGGCCATGCAGCCTTGTGTAAAATAGATTTAAACATCTGGACACTGTTTGGTGACAATTTCTCTCCTTAACCACATATTTAAATGCCTCTTTTGTAGGACACTGTTGGAGCCGATGGAGGCGCTGCTTCAGCTGATGTTAAAGTGGGATCCTGTCCAGAGAGGAGGCAAAGTCAACCCTGACACCAAGAAACCCCTGTGCTTTGAAGTGCTGGAGCAGATACTGAGCATGAAGGTGAGCTACTGGCACCGCTGTTTTTTGTTTTATCCTAAGATAAAAAGAAAAACACATATTATTATTATTATTATTATTATTATTATTATTATGTTTTTTTTTATGTTGAGAAAATGTAAAACTAGTTACAATATACAAAATGAGAAAGGACTGAAATACAACAATGGAATCGGCTGAGTGATATGAACAGAAAATTATATTCTAGCTTTTTGTCAATAACAATAAATAGACGATGTTGGTAAAATGTGTGAGCCAGAGTTTGGCAACATGAACCACACAAGTTAGGCTGTACATTCGCACTGTAACATTCAGCCAATAAAGTATTAGAACGTTGTTTTAAACCATCTCTCTCAACCACTAGATTTGGCACCATCTCTTTTGTGATGTAATTACTGGCGGCATTTCTGTCTTGCCGTCTGTTGGTTTTGTATTAATGCAGTTTTCTTTTTTCAATATAATTCTGCTAAAACTAGCTGAGTGTGTTTCGTGCAGGTAACTAGATTGGTTTAAGGCCTGTCGTGGACTGCTGATACCTGAAGCTTTTAATTTTCTGTGCAGTGGTTAGACTGTATTTGATGTAACAAACTGTCGTCACGTCTTTTCAAAGCCAAACCGGCTTCATACAAGCGAGGATGATCCCGCAACTAACAATTAAATGTGACTATGTAGTGGATTGTGGGTGAAGTGGTGGCAGCTTCACCAACTTAACTTGTGGTGCACTATGACTGTGGTAGCACAGAGCAGCTGTACTTTTTATTTGTAATGTCAGCTCACACAATGAAGATATTATTATAGATCATATACTGAATATCCTGCATCCTTAATATAGATTGTACACTGTACACAGTTTATATGTGAATGTGTCTGTTGATTATAAACATTTAAAAGAAGAGAGAAGATCCAGAATCATGAAACACAAAAGCTGTTAATGTGGCACATGAGATACAGTAGTTGTCCATGAGGTGGCACAAGAGTCTGCGTCTGAATGTGTACATTTAAATAAATCCAATAAATATTTGTTAGGGTTGTAACTAAAATAAATTAAGGATGAAGACAATTAAAATAGATGAAAGTGAGTTAAACATTTTAAGACATGAATACAGTGACATACATGATTAAATACTGCAATTAACGTCTGCATTTTGAAGCCTATCTCAGATAAATGATCGATCACTAAACTGTGTGTGACCTGTACTCTGCGATAACTTTTCCTTCAGGTCGTCCACATCCTGAACATGACCACAGCTCAGGTCCACTCATTCCAGCTGACTCCAGAAGAGAGTCTCCACAGTCTGCAGAAGCGCATCGAGGCTGAGACAAAGATCGAGGTGGTGAACCAGGAGCTGCTGCAGGAAACGGGGGTGTCTCTGGACCCCAGGAAGCCTGCTGCACAGTGTGTCCTAGACGGAGTGGTATGTTGTACACTGTAATTTCCTTCTAAACAACTTAAATGTTTAGATTATGTTATTTTCAATTTTGGTACGTACCTGCAAAGTCCAGATTATTGTCTAACCAGATACAAAAATCAATCAACTTTATTTGTGTAGCATGTTTCATGCTAATGATCATCGTGTAATTCAAAGTGTTTTCTAGATGACTGACATGACATTAATAAGACCAAACAAATAAGTGCGGTAGTAAAACGGAATGAACATCAGATAGAATACACATTTTAAAACAAGAACACAGTAAAATAAAAAATAAAAAACATGTTTATGGGGTAGATTTTAAGTTTGTGCTTAAAGATAGTAACACAAACCTTAGAGACTATTAGAAAACTGAAGCTTAAGTTTAAGACAATAGCTGTACATTTTCAGGTATTCTGGTTCATTCACTAACTGTATGTGTGTTGGGGGACTGTGAATAACCCAGTAATGAGTTACAGGAAATGTAAAAGTCGTTATTTTTATCTCCTTTGGGTAGAGAGGCTGGGATAGCTACATCGTCTACCTGTTTGACAAGAGCATCACCAAGTACTCTGGTCCCTTCAGTGCCAGACAACTGCCTGATAAAGTCAATACTATTGGTGAGTGTATTTAAAGTTATTCTTAACAAAATTAAACTATTAAATGTAAGTGGATGCACATTTTCCTCTGTTCTGTTTTTACACTGTGTAGTGAAACCGTCACGGTTCATGTTTTAACTTTGCAGTGCAAGAGGCCAAAATACAGTTGCCCCTTGTTGTGTTGAAGAAGGTTTGGGGTGAAGCAGTGAGCTACATCTGTGGCCTGAAGGAGGACTACAGCAGACTTTTCCAAGGACAGAGGGCTGCAATGTGAGTGTCATGACAGATGTCCTTAATCTGTAATTATTTAATCACAAATCATGAGGTCTGTAGGTAAACCAGGTAGATACACAAGCGCCTGTTTCTCTTTGGACCGTCCAGACCTGGACCTTATTTGAAAAGCTACTTGTTTCCTGTTAACTGCTTCTGTTTCCAGGGGAGGATTTTGAAAACCACCACCCCTGATATGGTGCATATTAAGCTGGTGTCTTTCTTACCCCTCCAGGTTGAGCCTCCTGCGCTTCAACACCAATCTGACCAGGTGTAAAAACAGCATGTTTGGCTTCTCTCAGCAGCTGAAGGCCAAGCTGGACTTCTTTAAGAGCAGCATTCAGTACGACCTGGAAAAATACAGTGACCAAATGCACTATGGCATATGTGAGGGTTTACTGACAGCTGTTATTTGACTAATTTATTATGGACAACATTTACATTTGGAAAGAGTTTTATTTTAATGAGTTGTATGTGTTTGTCCAAAGCCTCTGAAAAGATGCTAAAAGCCTGGCAGGAGAACGAGGAAAGAGCTGCTGCTTTTGCACAGGTAATGCAAGTTTTGAAAACACAATTTGTAGGAAAAAATGTGTAAAAAAACATTTACACAACCTGTGATGTGTAACAGTATGAATCCCTATTGTGGCAGTCCTTGTATGATCCCGGTTGTACCCTGCAGGTGGCTGAGGTGAGCCATTTGGATGATGAGATCATGGCTCTGCACTCTGAGATAGTGGAACTTCAGAGGAGCCCATACGCCCGACGCCAAGGAGACAAGATGGAGCAGCTGTGAGTGTTAATGTGATGTGATTCAGTGAGACGCAGCAAAATGCAAACTATAGCAGTAATAGTCTTTACTCCATGCTTAGTTGTGAAAACATCCTGTACTTAAGGATGTGTACAGATCTTTCTGTCAGTTAGTTGATTTGCACTTAATTGAGAATAATTGTTTTGTGACAGCCTAACTCTGCATTTAGCCGCACATTTGGGTTAGTGTTCCCTTTAACTCAAGGACCAAGGATCACACACATTGTCCCTCTGTTTTATTTATAATGGTTCTCAGACTTAACAACAAGACTCAGACGTGGTCAAAAAGATGGATGAACAGATAATTTTGGTTTGTTTTGGTACTTTGAGCACATACAGTCTAAAATCAGACCAAACTGTTTTCGAGAAGGGGCATCAGATGCAGCAAAGGGCCCCTGCTGCAATCAAATAAGGGATATTGTGAATACAAGCTGCCAATGAGCCAGAACATTATGACCACACACAAGTGAAGTGAGTAATATTGGTTATTTGTGACATCATCAAATGTCAAGTGCTGGCACAGATGTAAGTAAACAGTCAGCTGCAGTAGAAATGTGTAGGTGTAAAGACCGGAGCAACAACATGTCTGCTGGTGCTACTTGTTTTTTTCCTACAGCTTTCTGATACCAGTGCAGATTGTTGAGTTGTGAAAATAATTCTCTCCTTCTCAGTAACACATGTATTATCTTTGCAAACGCTCAACTCCCTGCAACCCCTGCCCTCAGCACGGTGAATAACACAATGTAAACATGCCCAAAATGGTCTCATGTTCAGTGGTGAGACAGTGGGGACAACTCCCACTCTTCATTATATCGCAGAGTAAATGAAAGGAAGTAAACACAGTTACTGCAGGAAAAGTAGTTAGAACAGTACAGCTCGATCCTGCACCAAAAACCCTTCTGTTACTGTGATGGTCACAACAACCGTGCTGCATTCACGCGATGTTGGCTGAATGGGATGAAGGTGGGGAACAAAACTTTTTTTCTCTCACTTGGGATCGTGTAGTCACAGCAGATAATCCGCTTTAAGTAGCTGTTTTTGTTGCGTTATGTATTTGTAGAAGTTGTTACCAAGTGAAACCTGATGCTGTGTACAACTAAAATGGTATAGACTTCGATTGTATTAGTGTTTGGATTTTCGTTTACTCTAAATGCGAGTGGTGGTGCATGTGCAGCCTTCTTATCAATGACTTGTTGACATGCTGAGTAGTTCTGGGAGGATCTGGGACATGTTTTTCTCGAGTCTTCCTTTAAACCCTTCCATCAGTCATAAATCCAGCTTGAGCTCGTTAGTCCATGTGGACACCCTTTAAGTTAGTTTTTGTTTATAAGCATCTCTTAGTAAGACTGGAAAGAATTTTTATAAATATATAAAATCTGTGAAATGTTTCATACTTCTGTAAATCTTTGCAGTTCTTCTTATACATTGTTCACTGAATTGATATATCTTCACATGTGCCTGCACTAAAACCATTAGCTGCTGTCACTTGCTGGTGTCCAGTGGCATTTTAAACATGCTCCATCAAGACAGTAATCTGGAAAAATAAACGGCTGCTCGCTCTTATTCGCTGGCTGAACTTTACAATTCAGTGCCACAGATATTTAAATTATTAAATCATTTTATTGCAGAGAAGAAAAAGCGATTGAGCTCTACAAGCAACTGAAGATGAAATGTAAAAGTAAGTAATTTTCCATAATAATTGCCGTTCTGAATATTTTGTTGGAATTTCACACAGGCACTTTCTATAATTACGTACAACGTATACAGTTCAGAATTAAAAGTACTTTATCTCATGTTTCTCTTCCCTCAGCACCTGAGCAGGATGTGAGCAGTGACAGCTCCGAGATGGTGAAAGCGATTATTCAGACTGTCCAGAACCAAGACAAGGTTCTCAAAGATCTGTACACCCACCTCAGGTGAGACACGTGCAGCACTCCTCAAAGTCTTCTTTTACTGGAAATATCAGAGCTATGTTGAGCAGTTGTGAAGGACAGTTTTAAATGTGCTTCAAACTATGTTTTTTCTCAGCATTATGGTCAATTTGTATGTAACACTGTTCATTTGGCTGCTCTCCTCCCAACAGTAAAATCCTGATCAGCAAACAGAAAATCATCGACTTGTTTCCACGGATTGAGAAAACACTGGAGAGCATCAAGGATGCTGACAACACAGTGATGCAGATGCAGATAAAGAGACAGAGAGAGTTCTGGCATTTACTGAAGATCGCCTGTGTAAGTTTATTGTCAGCCAGGCAGTTTTTATGTGGTTGCTGTTTTCTTGAATTTAGAAGTGTAAAATGGATTATGAAACAAAAAGTGAGGTGGGTTTATGCCTGTGCAAGCTCAGGAATTACACTTTTTGCATCACTACCATACACCACCACTTTTCTGCATACATTTATAAACGCTGATTTCCCATTACAAATCTTAACGCTGGAACTTACAAATTATCATTATATCTGTGAATCATATTCTCTCAAGTACCACAGTGGTACTTTCTGTTCTATGTTGACCTCCTCAGACTTGACTTCTCTAAATGTCCAAAAACAGAGACAGCAGGAAACTGCACTGTCTGCATTCCTTTTGTGGGAGAAACACGCCATGTTTATTATTGCTGCGTGTGTCAATATGCATCTCGCTCTCTCTCTCCTTCAGGCTCAGAACTCCTCACGGAGCTCGATAGCAGCCAGTCCTGAGTCGTCCAACCTGCTGCAGGTTTCTCAGTGGTCCCAGTCAGCACAACCTGTGAGCTCCCCGCATCCCCTAACCTCACTCCCTGGGCCAAGTGACAGGTAAATGATTGGATTAATTGAGTATTAAGTGAAATATCACTATGAATGGAGAATGTAAAATAATTCACCTCCTTCAAGTCCGTATTCAGTAAAGGCTCCTTAAGCAGTAGTCTCATGTTGTTGTTGTTGTTGTTTTTGTGGGTAGGTGTGTATCAGTCAGCTTCTTGCATCTTCGTACTTCTCTCACTTCTTTGCAAAACTCTTAAAGCTCTGTCAGGCTGCATTAAGACCATGAATGAACAACAGTTTTCAGATTGTGCGCAAGCTCTACATAGGTCTGGACTGCCACTCGGATACTTAGCTGATACTTAAGCTGTGTGGCCTCAAAACTAGCCAGCTGTTGATGTTGAAATCACTAAGATTTTTGAAGTTCCATTTGTGTGAATGCAATGTTTCTCTGAAACTACAACCCCATTTCTGTTGCGCTTCGCTGTGTTTACTTTTACACTGCACACGCACAGTGAAGTGATACGTTAAAACAAATTCCACAAATTCCAATCTGACTCTTCCTGCAGCAGTTGCATAGCAAGACAACGGACATGAATCAGATATGTGAGATCACGTAAAATAAAATCTGAGGCAACAAAATCACATTCGGGTCGTCTTTAGCAGGTATTGTGAACATATCCTTTGTGTTTCTCCAGTGATGCTGCCCCACGTCTGCTGCAGGAGAACCAGAAGTACCTCAGTCAGCTGACCAGCCTGATGCAGGAAGCTGCTGATGACCAGGCAAAAAGCATAGTGGTGAGTTCACTGCTTTTAACCTCAGTGCAATTTTATCATAGAATAGTACAGTACACAATTTATTATTAATTTTCAGCTGTACTTTCCCCAGTTGGAAAACCGTGTGTGGCGTCTAATGACAGTGGACTGAGTAGAAAGGACGACACATAATAAAAACTGAGGGTATTTCTTTAACCAAGAAATCAGATATTAAAAACAAGTTTATATCATAATTTCAATCTTTTTTAATCCTAAAAAGCAAAAGGGACAAAAACACAACACTGCAGCAGGAAATAACTTAAATAAACCACTGTGTCCAGAATGTCTGCGTTTTATTATTTAGGTCTTTTATTATTATTTTCTCTGGTGGCAGCATTTTGGAAAACAGGACAAAAAGATTCCAGGAGAGGGAATGTGTGGAATAGAAAATAACACCAAAGTACATTTTAACTAAAATAGACAAAAATGAATAAAACCACACAAAGGTGAAATTCATGATTTACACATTTATTGTCTTTTATGAACTATTTTCCATAGTTTTTTTGCACATTTTTCTAAATGTTTGGGAGTTGTCTGCTACTTTTCTGCACATTCAGAAATTGTTAGATGTTATCAGGCAAGACAAGAATAAATACAACAGGCATGTGCAGAAGAGGGGACCTCTGGGGGCTCAGGCCCCCAGCCAATTGTATTTTTTGTTTGTTTTTAGGTAAAAATATTTTTGCACACAAGTAGTTTATTTTGGGGCAGTTGCTGCTTTTTTTTTTTTTTTACATTTTAATTCTGGTTTGTCATCTCCAATCTCACATCATGATTTTCCTCCTCCAAGGACCAAGACTGGAGCTGGACGAAATACGAAACATTAACGACAAAATTAAAAAAACAAAATGCATAAGCCCGGCTGTGTCTCCCCTCCCTGCTAGTGCTCCGAGTAACACTAAGGACTGTCAGAGTGGTGTCAAACATTGTACAGTTGTACATGGACTCGGGATATTCTCATAATACTGTCTCATGATCTCCTTTAAAAAAAAAAAAAGTAATAATCAGTCTGAGTTCACACATTCTCAGTGGTGTCTGTCCACTCCCATCGTCTCATGTGGAACTGTGAACGATGAATATTCTTGTTTTTATATGAGAAAACAAACCAAACTGTGTCCCTCTACTCTTTTTCCTTTTTTGCTGCACAGTATTCATCATAATCCATAAATGCTGATGATATTCATTTCCACTGAGCAAACTGTAGCACCAGGTTTGGGGGTTTGGGATTTTACAGAAATATGGGAATTAGTCCAACCTCTTGACATGCAAGAAAAACACAGGAAGTGGTCGGAGGTGTGGGAGGGGGGCAGAGGAGGAAATTACAATCAAGCAAAAAGCACTTTGATACTCCCATGTATCCTCTTTTTGAAGAAATGAAATGATCCATGCTGTCAAAACGGCTGCAGAATTTCAAGTCACGACAAGACAAAGGTGTTGTTCTCACTTATAATCAGTTTTAATATATTTTCCTCTTTACACTGTGCTTTTGGTTCTCTGTAAATGTTATTTTGATTTAATTTTTAAATAAAGTTTAATGTATCATAGGCAGAAGTCTTGTCGTGACAGATGTGGCTGGCCATTATGTTTATACAATGTCTATACTGTACATTGGTCTTTTTTTTTTTAAAAAGAAAGAAAAGGTTTTGTCGTCTCATTTATGTGCTCATACTATGTCACTGGATGGTACATGCTGCGTTCATGTCATATAAAGCTGAAACAATTAGTCAACAGTCATTTATACTTTTATATTTTAAACAAGCAAATGAAAATGCTGATTAATAAAGATTTTCATCACTGCTGTTATGTGAATATCAGGAGTTATGTGAAGAAGATAAACAGTTAAACAGTGGAGCTCATTCTCCTGTTAACAATATTTATATAATCAATGAATCCCTTATGTCCGGTTTTTAACAAAAACTTCATGCACTCGGTGATTCCAGTTTCTCCAGTGAGAACATTTCACACTTTTTCAGATTTTAGTTAGTGGTTAATTTTATAACTTTGGGTTTTGGGCTGTTGGTTGAATACATAAACAGTAGTACTTTGCCTTACAGCTTGGTAATAACAAGGTAATATGTAGGTTATTACAGGGTAATGGTGGGGGTTAATAATCACTAATATAAGAAGATCATAGGGGTAATATTTTAGTAATAACAAGGTAAAGGTTTATGACTGGGAAGCTGTTATGTCGTTTATTTTTACCACTACAGATATTATCATGGAGTTAAGTAGAAACAGGTAGTTTTGCAAGTTGCAGATCAGTTTCCAGGTAAATACCAAATCTGGTTGATTTTGGCCTTTTATCATCAAGTTTGCTATAACCAAGCTATTACATGGTTATTACTTTAGTAACTACCATGATATTACTTCATTGTTTTAATTAGCAACATAATAATCCTGTTACCTTGGTACTACTTCATATTACCTCACTGTTATCCAGTTATTCCTGCTGTTACACAAAAATCAGTTTGAGGACATCTCATTGGACGTCACTACATTCTTTTACAGACCAAACAACTAATAACCGAATTAACCAATAATGAAACTTTGTTGCAGCTTTGAAAAAACCAAGTAGAAAACATGATGGAAATGTGATGTTTTATTTTGTTTTATGTGCCCATGTGAGGAAGGTTAGTCTCTTCATCGCTCCACACAGATCTCATCATGTTTCTGGACAACACAAGCTTCACTCTCACGTTTCATGTACATCATGATTTATTTTATTTATTAAGTCAGTTTCCTTTGCTCACATTTAGCTTTTATACCTCAACCAAGCTTTTTTTTTGTGCAATATTTTGACATTTTCAAATTGAAATGTGCATAAAACAGGTGGATGGAAACCTGCTTAATCAAAGAAAGTTAATGAGCAACGTTTTTAAGCACAAATACCAAGTGCTCTGTGGTTCCTCCAGAGTGAGGATGTGTTGCTTTTTTTGTCATATTTCACACTAAACTGAATGAATTTTGGCTTTGCACTGCTGCTCGGACAAAAATACCAATTAACAAGGGCTGTTACACAAACTCTAGTGCATCACGTTCGGGTCCACGTCCAGTTCGACCACCATGCTCTTAAAATAGCTCCAAAATAAAATAATCAGCTAATGAAGAAACTAATTGGACTAAAGGATTAATTGACTGATCTTTTAGCTTCAGCTATGAACATGAGAATCTCTCCTCTTTACCATCCATCCCTTGAGTCATGAACGCAGCATCATACACAGAGGTGTGACTCGGCCTGGTTTCTATTAAACATCATAGCACAGTCAGCATCTTCATCCACTGACCCACAGTGAAACGAACCTGAATCTACGGAATCTGAGTGCAGATGCTAACGGGAAACCGGGATAGTATAGGATTGAATGTACCGCAGTTAACTGCATTGTCAGGTAGTTACTTCGGGCCAGAGAGAAATTAATCTTCTGAGTTGTATTTATGAAGTTGAAGTGCAATGGAGAAAATATTTTTTGTATTTAATTAACTTGATTTGTCACTTTTCTTTCCATTTAAATATTTGTTTCCATCTGATGGTTTAAATGTATCTTACGGTTTAATTTTTGGAAATTTGATTGTATAAAGATAAAAATGTTTGCCTGGTAACAAAATAAAAATCACTTTGGCATGACTCTGGTGATGATGGTTCTGTTTTCAGCCTAATGGCCTAATTTAGCCAAAGAGGAAGTGTTTTCATATGAAATGTGTTTCGCGGCAGTGATAAAACAGAAGCTGGTATCGAGAGTTTAAAACATTTTCAGAAAGTGCTGAAACAGCTGAACTTTTTGGATCTTTTAATAGGTGTGAATGTTTGTTTGTCTCTGTGACAGACTGGCGGCCTGTCCAGGTTGTACCCTGCCTCTCACCCAATAACAGCTGAGATAGGCTCCAGCAGTCCCTCAAGAGGACAAGCGGTCATTAGTTTGTTATGATGCTGTCCCTTGATGCTGCAACAGCTGTATTTCCTTATACAGCAGCATAGCACAGAACAAAACGGTCAAAAATGTTTTTCACTCAGTAGCTAATAGTACAGGCTTTATGTTGCCTTTTATATGATTAAGAGAAACACACTTTTATGCCGTGTTTGTTCGTCTGTACCTTTGGTTCAAGGTCACATATACTCATTCTGACTCTTTGGTTTGAAGAGATACCTTTCAAATGACACCAGGCTCATGACTTGGATCCAAAGGGTTAAGTAACTGTAACCGTTTTATTTTGCATTTATCATTTTGGAGCCTGTTCACAAAATGGTGAAGCCTTTTTAAATGTTACCACCACAGTTATCAGACAAATGTAGTCGAGTAACTACCGTATTTGCCACTGAAATGTAGTATAAATATAAAATAAGTATAAAATAGCAGAAATTGAAATAGTTAAGTGAAGTAGAAATAACTCAAATATATACAAATATTATACTTAAAGACACAAGTACTTGGGTAAATTAAACTGTTTGTGGCTTTAATCAGCAGCTCAAACAAAGCACTTTCCTCTCAAATTGTTTCTTTTGGAGGATTTTTTCAAGCCTGAAAGTTGTGTAACCAAAATAAAAAGGTTAAGGTTCTGTTTTGATTAGTCATAACATTGGTCTCTTTTGAAAGATAACTCTACATTTTTAGTCAAAAAGTCAGAGTGAGTGTAAGTGATAATTGAACCATTTCTGTTGTGTGTGCTAAACTACAACAAAATGAAAAAAACTGGTTGCAGTGATATAGAGAAAAAAAACCCAGTTTGTACAAATATAGCTTCTAACAATTTATAATTTGTCACAGTTGTGTGAACTTTGTAACCAGCACAGAGCAAAACACATAAGTCCCACCTCCCAAGTCAAAGCATCTTCTGCGTTTGACAGCGTATTTTAAAGTAGTTGATATTTCACCAGAAAAAGAGAATTCTTTTAATTATCTTGTTAAACTTTTAGACTGCAATTGTGTCGTTAAATTCCACAAATATTACTATTCTTCCTGTACTTTAAAGTATTTCATCACTCTTTTAAAGGACGTCACAACAAGTGATTACTCACCTGCCGTCACCTCTGACCCTCGTTCAGGTGACGTTTTTTCCACATGGTGACACAGCAGAGGACAAAAGTACAGCTGTAGTTTGGCTGAAAGCCGGAAACAGTCGAGATAATTAGACTCAGTGTTGCTTTGTGTTTAAACTGAGTGATTTATAATGAGTCACTGAGCTGAGCAGATTATCTTGTTCACATCTTCCTCTTTTCTCATGACCCATTTCAAGCACTTCCTGGTTTAGTTGAGGACTCACTTTGTTCTTGTATGTTTTACTACATTTATGAGAAAATGATTTTTCCACAGTGTGACAAGCATGAGAAGTCATTCTAGATCACTTCAGGTTGCGTCCGGGGAGTTTCACATTACTGTCTGAACCTTTGGCAGATCTAAACTCATCGTACACTTTCCTTTAATACAGAGGAAATAAGACAGAGATCACACAGAATCCTGTCTTAGCTGTACTTCAGTCTGTGTTGTTGGAAAGTCTTGTGGTTTTCTTGTGGATTATTCTGAAAGTGGAATTTAAATCCGAACAAACACACCGCTGTCTGCACGACTGAGTAAAGAATGTTGTCAACCCACATCATCGCCTGCAGACTGTGCCCAGTAAACCACTGATCTGATCGAGCAACAAGCCGAGACGAAGCTCCGCTGTAAAACAAGCCTCACTCCTTGTTAACTGTTGTTTTACGAGCTGCTCAGCCTGTGAATCAGAGTGAATCAGAATCTGTGAGAAAGCAGCCCCCTGTCTGAGCACTGTTTCACACCAGTGCTTCAAATCTGATTCTTTAGCCATTTATAGTTAGAGTTACACATCTGACATGAAATATTTGTGGGGGTTAGTTTTACAAATGATCTATGAGCAATTTTTCCTTCTTTTAGTCCTAACAGAAAAATTAAGTCTCTTGCAGTTTGCTGCAAGGGAATTGTAAAGGGTCAGGGTACGCCATTTTAGACAATAGGTGCTCTTGTGCAACACTGCTCTTGTGCACAAAGCCAGATTCATTAAGAAATACAATATTTTTTTCCATTTCGGGGCTGTGCCCGCCTTGTAACTTCCTGAAACTGGTGACCTGACATAGACACCCACTTACAGCTGAGATCGACCAGCTATCGTGTTGGAGTTATGATTTTAAAACGGTGCAAAATCTGCTTAAAGGAGTCATAATATGCCTTCATGTTCTGATGACATATATAAATTTGTGTGCACCAGTTGACGTCAGGCACTATGGAAGTCCATAAATGACCATGCCTTTGGGGTCTTACATCAATTAAGTACGCTGTCCCACCCACCCTCTCAAGTTAGCTGCTACCAATGTGCTCACAGGTAGCACTACATCGAGTGTTCATGAAGAGGTTGATATGTCTCACAGGAAGTCTTTGTTTGACGACTGTTTTCGCAACCTGCCCCAGTGTGCAGCAGGAAATTTCGGCTGGGTTGTTGCTTAAGGATGGTGCTGTTCCAAATGGGTATAGTTCGGCCCACAGGAAGTCTTCCACAAGCCAATTAGAACAGAGTGAGATGGGGGGAAGTGGGGCCTTAAAGACAGTGTCAAGGCCAGAAGAGCTGTTGCATAAAGAGGCATTATAACATTATAACACTTTTTTTAACTTAAAATCAAGTAGTTTTTTATTAGTGGAGCCTCAGAATAAAATATAAACCCTAAATTAAGCATAATATGGCCACTTCAACTGTCCTTTTATCTACTGTCCAACCTGTTGCACCACAATTGCAGTAACGATAAGGTCAGTTATCTCTTCTCTGAATTACAAAGCACAGTTTGCAATAAGTTTATCTTGAGACACTAACACTACAGTTCCCATGACTGAACAGTCTGATAGCAAAGGTTACAGTGAGCTGCACAAGTTACAAAAGCCAGTTTCACAGCAGATTCAGCAATTATTCATATACAGTAAATTCTGCCTCAGGTCAGTAGGCAAGGATTGAACTTCTGGTTGTGTAAATAACAGTGCAAAACTGAATGTCTCCAGGAGAGCCTGTCTTACAGTGTGAACTGTTACTTCTATACTGAAACATCTATTGCAGCCAGCTTGTCACTTTGCTTTCCAGAGTGGCTTTTGAGATACAATCTCTTTTCTAACCAAGTCCTAAACTGACTGACTGCCGATTCGCTGTTTATGCATATAATAGGCAGCTGCAAATATGTTCACAGGAAGTTCTGGTTGGTAGTTCAGTTCTGTCACTCAGCTACTGCAAGTCCTCCTCTTCTCTTATAAGCTGAAATTAGTTTTTGACTTGATATGTTAACATATCATGATTAACATGATCATTGATTTGGAGCGGTATTTATGTTCAGTATTCCTTCTCTTTTAACTCTGTTTTTGGTCTCTACCAGCTCCTGTGGGAAATATCTGCTCTTTAGCTGCTAAATATTCAGTATGTTCACACAGCTGCTGTGCTGGCTAAGAAATCTTCACGAGAGCAATCACAAGTGAAATTGTGAACCGCCACCTTATCGTGGTGGAGGGGTTTGCGTGTCCCAGTGATCCTAGGAGCTCTGTTGTCGGGGGCTTCATG
>JAUMHL010000012.1:17768470-17780769 GCA_032362345.1 Sandelia bainsii | reverse complement strand
GAGGTTTCTTCCGTTAAAGGGAGTTTTTCCTCTCCACTGTCGCCTAAGTGCTTGCTCAAGTGGGACTGTTGGGTTTTTCACATTATTCTGTGTATAGTTATCTTCTGTAAGGTCTTAAACCTTACACTGTAAAGTGTCTCGAGATGACTTTTGTTGTGATTTGGCGCTATATAAATAAAACTGAATTGAATTTAATCATAACAAGCAATATCTCTCACATTTAAAATTGTTCTATGACCCATTTTAATTTAAAAAGTATTAATTAGAGCAGCTTGGTACATGGTCCTGGTCCCTTTATTATGTCTCTGGACTCTTTTACCGTCCCCACCTGCCAACACACCCGTGCTTGCTGTTTCGTTGTGCTTGTGTAGCCATAGCATTTGAGACATTCCTGTCAGTTTACTGTTGAGTTTCACCTGTTTTTGGACTTTCCTACCTTTTCTTTGTACCCTTGTACTGTCTGCTGGATTTGAATTGTGTGCCTGTTGCTGACGTGCTGGTTTATACTTTGACTCTCTTTCTCCCTGCCTGTCTATGGTTGAAGTTAAATTCTGATGCAGCTGCTTGCCTGTCTGCCGTGTTTCTGACAAATCCCCATAAAACAGACAAAACTCAAGTGTGAATTGAGATTTTAGACACCTTCATTTTTACGTGTCATTTTTTATTTGGCTTTAAATTTAGCAACTGTTAAAAAGTATTGTACACAACAGCAGTACATTTATTGCACTGCATAGTAAATAGGGAGAGATTTCAGTCACAGATTAAGAGTAATTCAGTATTATTCAGGCTCTTTCAATTTATTGTGTCCCGTTTAAGAAGCCTGAGCAGGAAATCCAGATGTTGGGAGCTCGCACTGGGAGAGTCCGAGCTCAGCTGCAGAACTCTGACTCTGCTTCTCAGCCATTTCCTTCAACTTCTCACTGGAGACAAATAAATGTGGATTAACATTAACTGACATAGACACTGTTTGGTGGGCAGAACAGTAGAAAACTACTCAGGTTAATAAAAATGTCATACAAGGAAAGACACGCCAGACTTAATAGAGAAAAACGTAACTTTTAATTCTTTTGCAATTTACGCAACAGAACTTCTGTCTTCATTTGCTTCACACTGAACTGTGTAATGTGCCTTTGCATCATGATCATTTCATTATACTTCTGCAATAAAGTGCACACTGTTACAAAAAAAGCCTTTCATAAGAGTTCAAATGTGACAGATTAATAAGTACAATCGGTAATACACTCATTTACAGTTTAACCAACAAAGTGTAAGCCCCATGACTGTTGCACTAAAAAAACATCACTGCAGTAAAAACAGGACATAATTGCTCCTTGAGGCTCTGTCATGCATCCTGCTTGGGACTGAAAACAAAGGAGCATGTAAATGTTTCAAACTGATCTACAGTAAAACACACACTAATCCTTCAATACTTCTGTACCATTCATAGTTTTTCAAGTGCAGTGCAAAGTGATACAACAAACCTTAAAGAAGGCACACACTGGATTTAGACACAGTTTAGGGACTGTACAGAAATTATTGAGGTAGGGAGGACAGCAGAGGCACAACCTAGCTTTAGTGAGACTTTAAATAGACGCTCTCCTTTCTAATATTTATTACGTGGTCTCTTCTTTCATCCAGATAATCTTCACAAATGAACCATTTTTTTAAAGCCTAAATATAATCACCAGAAGTAAAAGGTTGTAAAACACCATAACTGCAAGGCTTCAACGTCACCACTAAGACTCCAAGCTGTAATTAGATTTAGCGCGATTACCTCTTCTAGAAAAACATTTCCTTTTAGCATGACCTGATGCTGGAAAAAACTGAGTTAAAATAGTTAAAACACAACAAGGCTCGGTGGGATGACGTTCAATGTTCCTGAGAACCTCTGTAGTCTCTTTGGCTACCTGTTACCAAACACCTTTTTTAGGACATGAGTGTAAAAGCTAAAAAAAAAACGTCACAAGTGGAGCATTTAGAGAAGTAGGGTCAGAAAATATTTACAAAAATAAACTGGGTCAACCACAGACTTTATTTCAAGGATCTAACCAAAAACCTACTAACGAGAAGTGCAAAACTACAAATTCAGTTCTGGGTTTAAGGACTGAGGATGACTACAGCGCTCTGACTCACTTATTTATTATTATTTACTTCTCCTGCTGAGCCATCACATTTATCCTGTGGACATCTAGAGCCTATAAAAGCCTAAATACTGAATAAACAATATAAGATTGTGTTTTAAAACACAACCGTACTTTTCTAAACACAAAGCGAGAAGCTTGACATACTGTTGAGAAAGACTTTTAAAAAAAGACCAATTTAAAAATTCTTTGCTGCTCAGCTTCTCCAATAATTTTTATACAGTTCCTCTCACAAATATTTAATAAATATGTAAGTACATTTTCACTTATTGTTGTTACAATGTTAGATGATAAAAAAAAAAACACTTTTCCACAGCAGCTGAGGCTGTTGGTCACATCAAAAACATTCTCAGTCGGCAACGCCTCGGTCATGCACGACCTCTTTAAAAGTCTTTTAAGAGTCAACGTTTCCAAACTCTTTGGCTTCAGTGACTCAGCCCTCTGATCCCAAAAAGCATCACTCTTTCTGTATGTACAAGCACAAACATGATACCTTTAATGGGAGTTTCATGTGAGTCTGTGGATTTGTGGCTTTGCTGGGGGTAGGGGAGGAATGCAAGGCTTGATTCTGGATGCTGGAGGAGGACTGGGCTTGACGGGAGGTACAGGAGGAGGATTTGGTTTGGTTGCATTATACTGGAAAAGAAAAAAACCTTGTAAAAAAATTGTAACTTGCACATCTAAAACTACGGAGGTTTGGAGGGTGTTTTTAATTGTTTATTTTGCTGGATTTTTATTTGGTCCCAAAAAAGAACAGCAGTGTAACCCATGACAGACACTCAGCTGCAACTTTAAGGCTTTAATGATCCCTAGAGGGGAAGCTCATGCTGGAACAGTACAAGCAACAGTCGGAGGAGGCAGGAAATAGATGAAGAACTGTTTGAAATGATTTAGTAAATGGACAAGTAGTCCCTAGTTTATCATTTAAGGCCTGGGATATATATGTGTCATCAGTGTCATTGTTCACACACTTCCTTCCATAGTTTGTGTGTGTTTGGACGATTTCAAAAGTTACCCAAAAGGGGGCAGACTAGAGCCTAATCATCTCTGATCGGCAACAGAATTTCTTCCTTGTGAACTTCTGCACAACATAAACAGAGCCCACGGTGACAGAGATTAATGTTGAGATAACGGCAACGACCACATAAACGGGCAGGTATGTAGATGCAGGTTGTTGTGCACTAACTGCAACTGTTGTGAATCAAAGCTGTTGCTGAGTTTATTTATTTATACAGCCCCACTGATTATACGATGGATTGCATCACGCACAGCGTTAATTTCAGACGTGCACAACCGTCGCTCCCATAACACAAAAAAAGAAATAAATTATTAATCAGTTATTCACTTTTTTTTTGTTCTACGTAATGTCCTGTGTTCTTGAACTGTGCTGATCATTTTCAAAGAGACTAGCGAGAGCAGCTGCAGCCGTGACTCACCTGTGATTTGTTTAGAGATGGTAAAGGTTTAGATGGAGGTTGAGGTTTCGTCTGTAGTAAAGAAAAAGGCATCAATGACATATTTATTTTTGTGCATATAATTTGGTTTTTATTCAGCGTTAACTCACACACGCACGGTTGGGTGTTTCTGCAAATTCCTCTTTCTGTTTTCAATTAGGAAACTGGTGAGTATCCAAATCTTCAGGTTTTGTTGTAGCCTACAGAGCGTGCTGTACAGCAAAACCATGGACTGATCTCTACCAAGTAAAGTACTGAATAAATATCCAACTTCTGATACAAGTTATTCCTCTGTGCTGTAAGAGCTCCATAGTTCTAAATGTGTATTAATCCTCTGTTGAAAATAGTCCCCAATGAAAGCACAGAGTAAGATCTGATATAAACCAGTGGCAGAAAGTAAGTAGATTTACTAAGTACTGCACTTGACTGCAACTTTGAGGTACTTTTAAATTACTGGAGTATTTCCTTTTTCCGCTTCTCTATATTTCTATTTCACTACACTTACAGCTGACAGCTATTAGGTGTGTAATGATTCTCCAAAGCCACGGTTCGGTTCACACCTCAAACAACATGGTTTTTGGTGCAGGTTTTTATTAATTCACCAACAATTTGAAACATGGATGACCTACACTCTGTCCTGTATGTATGTAGTATGTAGTTTTACTTACGTTGGCTGTGAATGCAGGACTTTACTTATAATTGAGTGTATTTCTACAGTATTGTGTTGGTGCTTTTACTTAAATAGTATACACACTGCAAATATGAAGCTTACCGGCTCAGTTCCAGAGGTAGGTGCTGAAGGCAATTTTTTTGGTGGCTGGAAAAGGGGAAAAACATCTATTATAACTATTAGGTGACTTTGCACGTCTTTCCTTTAACCTGCCTGCACATGATGTGTGGCATGAATTTCCATGACTAATCATTGTGTTTCACTGTACCTGTGGAGCCGGTCTACTTGGACTCACAGTAACTATCAGAGGAGCACAGGCTTGTGTTGCTGTTGATGCCATGAAAGTGGGCTGGCTGATCTGAGGTCTTTCTTTAACACTCGGTTCCTGGAACATGGGGTTCAGCTTGCCTGAAGCTGAATGCACTTTCCTGTGAACACGAAAATCACTCAGCTGGGAAGTGGAAGAGTAAAACCAAGAAACAGACTTGGAACAGAAGAGAAATTCACGTTATAAACTACCTTTTGGAGATGTAGTTGTCCATACTGTCCTTTTTACAGCACATCAGTCCTATAGTCAGGGAAATGATCACCAGCAGAATGGACAGAGCTGCAAACACACCAGCTATTATCCCATTCTTACCTGCAGGAACAGACCAGGAGAACAATCTGTTACAGCTGCACTTTGTTATATACACTAACATAGTTGTTACACCTGTACTGTATACTGTGTGTAGCCTTTACTTCATGAATCCACACACTGTGCCAAGTTTATGCGTTTTTCTTAGCCATGCTGGTGACAGACCGGAAATAGCTTGAATTAATAATCAGGTTAAAATTTCAGTCTATAACATCTTGGTTTGTGGCACACCTGCAAAACTCCATCTGCATCAGCTTTCTGTATTTAGCGCTAATTAGCAAATACTAGCATGCTAAAACGCCAAACTGAGTTGGTGTACATTACACCAGCTGATCATCAGCTGAATGCTAATGTGAACGTGTCAATATCAGCACACTAACATTAGCATTTAGCTCAAAGTAGAGCAACATAGAGCTGTTAGCACGGCTGCGGAAAAGCAGCTAATACAAATGAAACATGAGTTTAGGAGTTTAGTCCTCTCAGACAATGGGGGAAATGAGAACTTAAAGCTACAGTATTTCAGCAGTAAAAACATGTTCTAAAACACGTGGAGGTGCTGTTGATACTTGAACGGCTGTGTGCTATGTTTAATAGCAATTAGCTAATATTAAATTAGTTGATGTAAAATTGAGGAAAATATTTTTATATTGCTTTCAGCTGAACATGTTTAGGCTTTAGACTGTTGGCTGATCATTTGATGATGTCAAGAAGAACTCTGGGATAATCTTTGGTACTTTATAGACCAAACACATGAATGGTTAATATGAGATTAACTGAAAACTGTTACTGGTGGGCAATAACTTAAGAAAATATCTGGGACAAGATGTTGACCTTATTAAAACAAGAACATTGTTATGTCTCAGTATCAAGTCAAACTTTGCTGAGACATGACATGTGAAAAGTGTTGAGGTATTTCACTATTCTGCCCTTCTTCCCCTTCGTGGTTTTAGCCTTTTAGTGTGAAGACTGAATAGCTGCATAATCACTTTCAGAACAAATGATCCCTAATCTTTTCTAATGTAGCAATTAGCTCCTTGTGCAACCACAGTGCATTTTTATCAGAGAAGTGAAAAGCAGCTGTGTTTTATCTGAGACACAGTGAAGTCTCCCTAAAACTGGAATGAAGACAAAATGGTTTTAACAGAGGGGGGAGAAACAGGAGATCACTCATGATCAGACACATGATTCATGTTTCTTAATTACTGGAAGAATGATTCAACAAGCAGGTGTGACCTGTTGTTGTCTGCATTATTCACTGTGAGCTGACCTTCAGTTCCGACCGATACAAGATTTTGAATTTTACATTAGCTGTGATAAAATCAAATCCAGCATCTTGTTCTGTACCTTGAGGCAAATCTGCATATTGGATGTCACAGTAAGGTGGAGCCCAGCTAGGATTACAGTGACACTCGTTCTTGTGATTGCACACCTAAAAGATAAAATGCAATAAAATGTATTTCGACATGAGTCAAGCACCTGGACTTGCACACAAACTGAACACAGCGACGTGATTTCTAACTCACTCACCCCATTGTTGTTGCATTTCTTTGCACAATCCTCCTTTTTTCCATAAACTGATATATCCACACATTTGTTGCCAAGGCAAACCTGTGCACAAATGTATGATTCTGAGCAAAACATAAACAGCAAAACATAAACACAATTTAAAAAAAAAAACTTCATGTAATGTGTATCCTGCTGAAAGTTTTTACCTTATTTGATCCACATCTGGTTCCCTCAGGCACCATGTCGATGTTTCTGTTCTTATCGTCATCCACAGCTAGTTTACATTCTATACCGAACACAGTGTAGGCCGCCCTTTTACCTGTGATGGACTCGCCCCCTCCTCCACAAAATATAGATCCGCACTTAAGATTCCTACAAAAAAAAAAAAATCAAATCAATCACCATGTTAATGACACTGCACAAACATAAAAACTAACCTCATACTTCATCTATTCACAGCTGGTTCTACTTTTCAGCTCTAGCCTACAACAGGTCTCTTTGAGGGTAAAACTAAGAATAAATTCTCTATAAAAATCAACAAAGTCTAGTGCACACGTTGATAAGACGTACAGTGGAGCACATGGAGCGTAGCCGGATCTGTCCCTCCCACAGTTGGCTCCTTCCTCGCCACGATTGTTCAGGTCAAAACACTTATCAGCTCCAACTCTTGCCCCTGAGAAAACGAGATAATGCAGTTGAACGTTTGGAAGTCTATTTATTCTGAGAGAACCACGCAACTAAAATAAAGACACAACAATGATATCTGCAGCTAATTTCATAATCTAGTAATCAGTTTGTCAAATATTCCCTGGTTTCAGCTTCTCACATTTGATGATGTGTTGCTTTTGTCATATGTGACAGCAAATTAAAAGAAGCAAGCCAAAATAAAAATTAATGGGTATATTAATAATTAAAAGGAATCAAGCTGAATTTTAAGTACATAAAGAAGATTATTTTAATAACCTTAAAACTACTTTAGAGGAAATAAAGCTGGAAAGGAGTCTTGTATGATAATAGTTAAATGTATATGCAGAGAGACTTATTTTCTGTGAGAGTGCTATTTATTCTATTCTCTTTTATGCAGTATAATAAAAGTGCACATTAATAAATGTGTTTCAGGCAATCCTTGTTAAAAAAGGGCAGGCCAGTGCATGACAGTAGAAGGTTGAGTGTACCTGGTCCAAACAGCCTCCAGCAGTGCTGCTCATGTGAGGGGCACTTGCCGTTGTAGCAGTAGCCATGCGCCTGGTCGTAGCAGGGTTTGCCGTTCATCTCAAAGCTGTCTTCAGGACAGTCCCCCGACAGGCCGGTGCAGTATTCAGGAAGATCACAGTCGCTGGATGACTTCCTGCAAACAGTTCCAGCTGTTCTGAACTGTGGGGCAAAGTATATCTCAGGTCAGTCAGGAGTTAACTCGTGTAGGTGCTGGTTAAACTGTATATACTGTATTCATCAATAACATCAATACCACCTAGTAGCATTGGAAAATGTATATGTAGCTGCAGACCAGTAAAAGCCAACCAGTGGTTTGTTGTGGCTCATTGTATAATTTTCTTGTGTATTTATGTGGTATTTCATTATTTGCTTCCAGTCCTTTAAGTGTCACTTGATGAAGGATGTGGTGAGCAGCAGGAAATAGCAGGAAATTACCCTCTGCTTCCTGTTATTAGTGAGCTACTGCTGCTTCAGTACGGTTTAAAGAGAAATAGTCTCCTGTCACTATTTAATACCTTCTGTACAGTTATTAGCAAAGAGCAGGGTGTGTCTGTATGACTGACCTTTCCACACTCCTCGTCCACTGATGGTGAAGTTTAAATTACATTTTTAACTCAGTCTGGAGTCGCTGTTTTTAAGCCATGCTAGCAGCACGATTTGCTGGATGTCAACATTAGTCTGTCAGCTGGTCTAGTCTGGAATATTTAAACAACTATTGGACTGATTCCTGTGAAATTTTCTACATATATTCTCGGTACCCAGATGATGAATCCCAGTTGGTTTGGTGGTTCTCTGACTTCCTCTAGCACCACAAACAGGTCAAATTTATAGTTATGCTGTAAAATATCTCACCATCTATTGGATGGACTGCACCAACCTCTTTGATGGACAGGCACAGAATTTTATACAGATTCCTGTTCCGCATCTGCTCGTCCAAACTGAATCCTCTCCAATCTCTAATCAAATATATTATATAAGTAGTTGATCTTTTTAAAACTGTATGTTAAACTATGCACTTCACTGCTGTGAGACACTCATTAACACTTTTTTTTCTTTGCCAGTGCCCATAGTGTCAGAAAGAGGTAGGTTAGGCAAACAGAGGACATGGTACTGAAAAAATCCAGATACTTTAACAACTTCGAACAAGAACCAAAATGAAACCGACTGTCAGAACCCATCCCTTTACAAAGCTACAGAGTTTTAAGTGTTTTCCACAAAGTATAAGAAACCCACATTAAAAGCAGCTGTGTAACAGAGCTAAAGTACCTGACAGCGATCACAGCATTGTCCATGAGCACACTGAGATCCTTCAGTCAGGCGACACGTTGAGGCTTCACAACAAGGGTTCTTGCATGCCTATGAATTAAAAAAAATTGTGCATCCAGTTCCACCTTCAACAGTTTAGATAGTTCAGAACAGATCAGATCAGATTTAAATCTCCCACACAAGCAGCATCTCTGCCAAGATTTTTTCCTCTGTGATAATACATGAGCGCACAGGAAAACTATTTTAATTTTAACTGAGGCCAAACTCCAGCTGTGGCTTACCACCACCTTCCCTTTTATTAGTCCCACTCACAGGAAACCACACCAGTCAGCTGAAATGGAAAACCCAAGGTGGTATCTTCCTTCTCCAACATATACATTTAAACTTTCCAAGATCTCAAAAAAGACTAATCTGCAGCAACCAACTGCATTAGGCTTTTGTGTAATTTTTACCTCCACAGTGCCACAGTCACACTCCTCTCCAGGGTCCAGCAGGGCGTTTCCGCAGAGAGGTCCCACATTGATGGTCCTAACGAAGCTGGGTTTATGCAAACAGCTGGGCTGAGCTCGCTCCATGAATTCAGCAAGCTGCTCCACACTGCAGCTGCTGAAAAACTCTGGGAACGCCTGACTTCCTGTCCTGAAGTGGAATAAAGAGGTTCACTAATGAAAAAATCTAAAGATTCACCAAACACCAAGTAGAAGGTCTGGTTCACAGTTAGTTTTTATGGTTGAGGTCAGGGCTCTGTTCAGACCGGTCAACTTCTACCACACTAAAGTAAAGGAAACATTGCTTTATGAAGCTGCCTTTGTGCACAAAGGTCATTGTCATTGTGGAAACAAGAAAGAGACAAACCTTTGAATAGTAGATGTTAATAAATGCTAGACATTCATCAACATATGTGATGGGAAAATGCTGTATCGATGTCTAACAGAGTTCGGCAAAATATGTCACAAAACAAGAATCACAAAACAACTTTACGAATATAGAAGGAATGTTTCTGGAATAATTATATTTGATTTTATCACAGTAATGGTAAAAAGTAAACACTTGAACAAAAAATGTAGATCTGTAAATATTGATCATAGATTCTGGAGATGCCTAAAAAATAACCAAATTATGTTCATGATGTAGCTGGAATATTATACTTGCAAACTTAAGTTCGTACATCACGGGTTTTGTACTTACCTGAGCTTTTCTGCCATTATACAGTTCTCACTGCCGTAAGAGGAACCACACAGACAACCTGCAGCATCATGGGACATGCCAAAATTATGTCCCATCTCATGAGCAATGGTGGAGGCAAGACCTATCAGGTTCTGATGGTGATCCTGCAAGAAAAATGCACAACTGCTGCTTCAAATATATCATAAATACCAACACACTCTCTTCATTTCCAGCAGTCTTAGAAGTTATCAGTCATTTGATGATACCTGATTGACTCCACCTGAGTTTCCAGTACACATGGCGAACTTATTTGCCAGCCCGACTGTATCCGTGTCGAAATCTTTGCCTCTGTTGAAGACAAAAGTCTAACATCAGGTCAAACTGGCAGCGTCACTGTGTCACATCTGCACAAATATCCAACACCAATCCTCACGTCACAAACTGGGCATTGTCGTGTTTCGTCCTCTGTAGAAGATCGGCCTGACGCCACACAAGGAAATTGTCCAGAGTTTTCTCCGAATTAGTGTCAACGTAAATGTGGTCTCTGTCTGTCCAGATCTCCAAACCCACGAGCATGATGCGGATGTTCAGAGGCTGATACAGCTGCAGAGACAGAGGAGATTTTTCAGGAGTGAATGTTGCTGAGAAATGTCAGTTAAGTGGGCTGACAGAACAATGCCAAATAAACAGCTTATGAAACATGAGGTCAAAATTAAAAAAAAACCCAAAAAACCTTGTCAACGTGATTTACGACTCCAAGAATGCGGGATTTAGTTTCACCTCCATATAGTTTATACTGGAGGAAGAGAAGAGACAAACATGATCAGATTTATGTAGCAATGGAATGAAGGTTACAAAAGAATCAAACTGACATATTTACCTCAGCGTTGTCCACCACCACAAACAGCTCCACAAACCTCTGTGGGCCTGTGCTGGGTTCAGTTTTCTGAAAAGACGAAACGAAGGACTGACTGTGACCTTGTACATGTTTTTTGCGCACGCTTCTTGTTAATCGTTACTGAGTTTCATCTCTCTACATTTTAATTGAGTTGTTGGATTTGATAATAACAATAAAGATACTTATTAGTGTAAAGTCATCTCTAAAATGTGAAAAATTAACTCATATTTTAAAAAGGGCTAATATAATGAAAAGAGTGATAGTCATATAGTCATATGTAAATGAACATGGTATAAATGCATTAATATAAATGATTTAGAATTTGTCAAATAGTCCACATCCAAAATTATTCCGTTTACAATTATATAAAACAGGAAAATGTAGCAAAAATGAGTAAAAAATCTCAGAAACCAGCTGAGAACCACCAGATTTGGTCTCATTATCTCATTATTAAAATACTCACTTTTATCGAGTCATTTTTAGACATCTAAACTTCCACATTTCATGGCTAGATAAAAAAAAAACATACATGCATCACCTACCCATGATCTGGACCTGAAAAGCCCAGCCACCCGAGGACCCTGGTCCTGGACATGGTCCTGGTCGTACAGCATGGTGATGCCACTGGTCTTCTGGTGCTCCCGTCTGTAAACTGCATGGTCACCGACCTCAGACTGTGCCAGAGGCTCGATCAGGTAAACCTGCTGCCGGGTTCTCACAAAACCACTACAGAAAATATGATAAATATATACAGTACATATGGAAATAGTTTTGTCTATTACCATAACGTAATATACATTTCTTGGTTAAAAAAACTAATTACTGTGTACAGTAAATTTATTTTTAACACAGAGGCCATTTAGTTAGTTTTGCATAAGATATTTGTTAAAATTACATTTAAAAAAACAAACAAATCAAAATCAATTAGGACAGAACAAATAACGACGAGAAATAAAGTTATAGCGCAAATAAACTTCAATTATAAGTTAATGGAACGACGAAACTTGAATTTAGAATTGGCTAGTGATTAAAAAAATCAGTTGATGATACTCTTTAAAAACACATGAAAAACTGACAGGTTACTAAATATAATGAAGCAACACATGTCACAAGAAACTTTCACTGGAAATCATGTGAGCAGGCGTGTGAAGCTGCGAAAGTGTCCTGGCTTTCTTACCTAATACCTGAACAGGTTCCCACACTAACTGAAGACTCTGCCATGCCTTCGATGTGACCGTGGTAGAAGCAGTGCTCCTGGACAGAAACACATTCATTCAAGATTCAAGATTCAAAACACTTTATTAATCCCAGAGGGAAATTATTTTGGCATGTTACAGCAGCTCTC
>JAUMHL010000012.1:17755447-17768370 GCA_032362345.1 Sandelia bainsii | reverse complement strand
AAAAGTTCAAGAAAAGACATCACAAAGAGAGAGACTGCGAAAACAGCCTGCTGCAAGGCTCACGCCTGCGCACAGATTCAATGGGGTTAAAGACGTGTAAAGTGTGACGTAAAGTGTGTTAAATCCGCTAAGTGAATATGAGCCCACGTTGTTGGTTTGTACTTTACATTCTACATCACTCACTTTCTTTTAATGCCTATGTAATTACGAGTCACAGCTTAGGAATGTTATGCCTCTCCTGTATTACCTCACATTTTGATGCAATCAGTGTCATCATCACTTAATTCTGGGCATGTTTCTTGTAACTTGTGGTGCACCAGCTCACAGCAGCTGATAGACCACTAATGTTACTCTATTAGCATAACGTCTGCGCACAAAAAGCACAAAAGCAAGTGATAGGTCAGATTTCCAGGATAATGCATTGAATTTGTTGACATCAGGGAGTATTAATAAGCAGTAGCAGGAGAGGTGAGATGTCTTCAATAGGCTGGCAGAAGGTTGGGTAGGAAGGGGGCGGTCAGAACCGCAACACGAGACTGTTACACCCCTAATTATCCTATTTATGTAGATTAAACAATAACTAACAATTAATTTCATTCTCAACTTTCCTCATTTTAATATAAAAAGGTTAGAAAATAAATTTTAAAAAACGACTTTTCCAATTTCTGCCAATTAACTCATGTATTAATCAACAAATAATCTCAGCATTACGTATTTAGTCTTACGATAATATAATCCAGTAAAATCTCACCTCATTTAATGATGTTGTCATCCGGGTCCCATTTTCTGAATATTGTGTTTCAGTGTAGTCTCTTGCAAGAAGATTCCTACAAAATAAAGGTCGTTAAAGTTTGAAAACATATATTCTCTTCTATATTTTTCAATATTATTATAATATTACTTAACACTTGTGGATCTGAAATGTTGACTGAAAAACAACTTTCAGCTTTAATTTAATGGTCTAGTAGCCACACAGAACGTGACGATTAAGGACATAAAACATCATAGTGACTTTATAAATATTTAAAAATAAGTTAAATAACTGATGTTTACCTGTTTTTTTCCAAATGAATTGTGTGGTTCTTCCCTTCAATGGCCAACTCGTACCGCACTGTCTCCGGATAAAGCTACAGAAAATGATCCATCAGTCAACAGCTAGAGCCGTTCGCAGCAGCGTAAAAAGTACTAAAAGTATAAAAGTATAAATACCACAATAGAAAAATACTTTTATTTAAGTAGGTACAAATGTACTGTAAGCAAAATGTACTTTAAGAAGAATCACCCTTTGATGTATTACATTATTATAAATTACATTACTCTATTATTATTACTGATGTGCAAGCAGCATTTTAATGTTGTAACCTGTCAAAATAAGACTTATTTAAATGAATTTATAATGAAAACTTCTCTCTGAAATGTAGCAGAGTAGTATAAAGAGAAATAAACACAAATTACTCAAGTAAAGTATCTCATAATTGTACAAAAGAACAATTGTGAAATAAACATTTTAGAATACATTTAAAATTTTATGTGAAGAGTCGTTTCCAGAGAATAAACATGCATGTGGAGGTGAGGTCAGGTGTGTTCACCTGGTCGTCCTGCAGGCTCCTCCTGTGTCTCTCCTGCAGCCTCTGAGGTCTGATCACCTCATATCTGTCCACATGGGACAACATCCCAGAGCTCTGCACAAAACAAACTGCACACAACAAACAACGCAGCATTTTACATTCACACTAAATATCTGTGGAGACGGTGCCAACAGAAGGAGTCTCAAGTTACTGTTAAGACATTTGTATTAACTGTATTAACACACCAGCCAAAGTGTGGAGCACATCAATAAAAAACAGTGGGGATGATAATGTGTAGAATTATTCACCAAGTCTGTGATTTCTTTTACATGTTTATCACATTATTGTGAGTGTTAGACAATATGAATTCCTAATAATAAGTTATTAATAATTAAACCCAAACTAGAACTAAATGAGTAACAAACATGGCCTGTAAAAACTCTTCATCTCTGTGTGGCAGGCTGGAGAAAATATTTCAACCGTCTGTAATTTAACAAAACTTTTAAAAGAAAAAGTTATTTAAGGCATTTTTAAAGAAACTCACCTTTCTGAAGTTTGAAGACTTAAACCAATATAAAACTATGTTCTTTATCCTGCATTTCAACTGAGCCTCCCTAATGAATGACTCGTTTTGACATCCAATTTAACAATTAAAAGACATTTCATGCAGTTTTACGCCAAACATAAGACTTTAGATGAATTTATTCTCTGTTAAAGCGTGGATAGTACGTTAGTAAAAGTTGAACGCTTTTCTACCAGAACATTATATTCGTAATCAACAAGAACAACAAAAGTCGCATATTAAAGTAAATAGGTTATTAAATACTTACTCCATGTCAGCCACAGTGACAACATGTTCGCTCCCGCGACGGTGTGCTCTGCTCGGTCACCTCCACTCATCACCTCCCGTTACTCCTTCGTGAGTCATCGACGCCAACCGCGGAGCTCTTCCGTCCAAGCTCCGCCTGCGGTTCCTCGTTATCGCCGCCTCACACAGCATGTTGTTTACCGCAAAGTCACCGTCAAGCAAACGGCGGTTAAGTAAACTCTTAAAGAAAAACGTCCGGCAAATTAAAGCATTTCACAATCAACTCGCTATGATTATAGCCTACGACCCCATTTCTGGATAACACATTTATTAACATAGACGTAACGTTACATAAGGTCACAATAAGTTTCACGTCATATATATTATCTTTAAAAGAAGAAAAGATTATATATGCCTTTGTTGGTCTATCATTGAAAAAGTATCCCGTACAATGCATAATTTAAAATATTTGAGATGAATCTTTTTCCCAAAATGAGAGTAGCGGTTAGCCGCCATCTTTGTTTAACAAGTAAAAACACTGTTATTACAATGGTTATTCCTAGCAGATTTTATGTTTTAAATTACATTTTAGTGGTGTAACTAGTATACACAATTTGACCTGTGACAATAGAATATTTTCAGGTGATAAAATGAAAGTTTAGTAGTCGTAGAAAGAACTTCTAAGCTCCAGAGCTAACTAACGTTTCAGACAGTAGCACAAAAATGGCTGAACATTAGCTAGGTTTCAGACAGGGCACACAATGTACCAATCTGGACATTAAGTGCTCATCTTTGACCATATAAATTCAAAATAAATTTTAAATAAATAAAATAGAATCAGAAAATGTATTTAAAATTATCATTACGACAAAAAAAAAAAAAAAAAGTCGCACGCTTTTATTTTGAAGCCAGTCTCCTCAAACTTCCTGTCTCCTTTTGTGTTTTGTAACTTTAAAAAATATTTTCCGGGAACAAATAACGATACATTATTAGATCATTTTCAATTGAAAAATGAAGTGGTCACAATAAATATTAAATAAATCCACAACAAAATAATAAATATACAGCAAAACACTGAAAAGTTAACATAGTTACCAGCAGCAAGATAGACTGTGTAGCTGTTGTGTATTGTATTTTGTTGTATTTCAGTTATTTTATGTGTTTTTACAGCAGTAGGGACTTTACTGCAAGAATACTGCAACAGTCAAATTAATACATTTCAGGCAGAAAAGCCACATATGACTTTTAATGAATACAAACACGTTTTCATTGTCACAGGTACAATAAGTTACCCATAAAGAGAATCATGACTTAATACATTCAAGCAGAATAAACATTTTTATTTCCTCAATTCTTAAAATGTACATTAGAAGCATTGAAATGGCGTTGCAGATATCAGACTGTAACTCTACATTTCATACAGTACATAATAATATACACATAAAAGTATTAGATATTTGACTTAACATGGAAGCTTCCTGGGTGGCTGCTCTTGGATCGATGGCAAGACATGAGTGAAGGGCGTCTTTATTGCTGGGCGACTGTCTATACACACAAGGAAAAACCATGCTACACTGCTGCTTTCTGACTGCGCTCTATGGCCATCCTCTCTAGACGCTCAGTGTAGAATCCATTGAAATCCAACCTGTGAATGTATACAAGCCGAGTTAGCAAGTTATCAGTATTTTTAGTTTTATCCAAATTTAAAGCAGACATGCTAAAGTCATTTTTTTGCAAGTCGAAGTCTCTTATGATTGCTGAAGGCCATCCAGACTGCTTAGAAGGAGAAAGACAATGAAAGCTTTCTTTAATGTCAAGTTAATTACTGTATTATGCATTTTTTTGTTACTGCACACAGGATACGTGGTGTTGTTCATTTGTGTCAGGGTGGGGAGTGCTAAAAATCTGCAAATGACCAGTGGAGGGCAGAAATACATCTTTGCTAAGTCTCGTCTGTCATGAATCTATCAGAAGAAGAAGGGTGGGAGCGGCATTTATTTTGTCAGACATTTCCTTAATGTGCCAAAATAAAAACTAAAATAAAAACTGTGCCAAAAGCTCCAGTCTGAGTTGAGTCTCAAGGCCTCTGAGCGACTTCAGTGCAGCTAGAGTTGCAAATTTGAGTCCCCATCTTTGTTGTGAATACAACACAACTACTTATATGAGAGAAAACCAGGTGGATTTTAGCTCGCAACAGAATTCCTGTACACTGTTTAGTAATTAAGCCATAATGATAAACACTTAAGCATTCATGAGTGCTCAAGTGCTTGTTGTGATAAGTATTTAGGTCTTTATTGGCCATTTGAGTTTATTACATTAGTCAGTATCATCTTTCTATGACCTTTACCAACCACCTTTTCCCATTTCAACCTGCATTTATTGATTTGGGGGGCATAAGTACAAGCTGAAAATAGTCTCACCATATAAAGTTGTTATGGTGAATATGTTTGCTTGCAGACAAAGCAACATTTGCATAAAATTGAAATAATGTTCATTTTTCATGCATACACCAGTCTGTATTTATATCGAGCTGTAGTAACGTAAAATGATGCATAGGCACAGGTTAATACAAACAATTTTACCTGTAAATGATGCTGATCATGCTGTGCTCACAGTCGTTGGTGCTGTAGATGCTCAGCTTATCCAGCAGGTCCAGCAGCAGCATGCTGAAGTTACTGTCAAACTTGCTGATGGTGGCTTCAAAGCCGGCATCTGACTGAAGGGAGTCCACATGCTCGGCTAACAACTAAAGCAGTAAAACAACACAAACATGCTTTTTAACACACATTAAACACAAAAACTGCAACATATTTGTGTGCAGGTTATGAAATAGTTGGAGTATCTTCAATTTTTGATACAATGTTTTTTTTACTTTGGAAAGTAGGACATTTTCTACAGTACACAAAGTACTCTGGAAATACCTTAGTGGTCAACCTGTTCTTCTCTGCCTCCTCAACATGTTCACTCTGAGTGGGCGGCCCATCCATAGTCCCCTGCTCTAGAGAAAGACGCTCTAACCTCATGCTCTGAGTGAACCGCTGCAACAGTCAAGAAAAGAAAAACTCTTACTGCAAGCATTAGGAATCTGTCTCTTATTACATTTTTAAAATTTCAAGTTAAAAGATTCAGACATAAAACGAAAACAAGAGTTTGAAACAAGCAGCAGGTAACAAACCTGCATGCAGTTAGTGAACATGACGCAGACAGACATGAGTTTGGAGAAGATCCTGAGAAGCTCGGGGTTGGTTAGCATGCAGTCCTTCAGGCAGTTGTCCAGGAAGCTGGTGTGATGGCAAAGCACGTCATCGATGTTTGACGCCTGAAGCAGGAGAAGACAGAAGTTCAGCACAGAAAACATTAAATAAAATTTTCTCTGAAACCTGTCAGTTTATTTTTCAGTGTTCTGTGAGAGTCCTGACCTCAAACTGTGAAAACCTCAACAAGAAAACAGCGAAACCAGGTGGCCTGAAGTAATCAGACAGCACAGATTATTAACTCACTGTTTTCAAGTTGTTCTCCATGATGTGCCAGGTGGGCTCCATCACCTCGAACATCATGTAGTACTGGATGTTCTGCACAAAGTTGAGCATGCGCTGACGCAGGGCGAATGCAGCAGCAAACCTGCGTAGAGGTTGTTCGAACAGAGTGTGTAAGGACATTTTATTCCCCTTGTAAGTCGCTTTGGATAAAAGCGTCTGCCAAGTAAAGTAAAGTATTGATTAAATTTTTATTTTATTTTTTTTTACACAAATTCGCATTACATTGGACATCAGCTCACCATTTGGCAGAATGTAGGGAGTACTCCTTGAAATCTTTGTTGCTGATCCACACATTGCACAGCAGCCTCTCGACATGTTTACAATAAAACATGTGTCGGAACAACATCTGGTACCTCGTAAGAGCTTTTCTGAAAATGAATACATTTGCAAAGATTACATTCAGCTAATATGTTATTACATTTCTCTTTTATGAACGCAGCACAAGCTGTGTGCTACATTACTGTTAAATCCAAACTCAGATGAAATCTACTGGCAGCTCTGAACCTGTTAATGATGAGTGACAGAGGCCATTTGACGATATAGTCGAAGGAGAAGGCCTCCAGGCCGCTGAGGGCCACATCCGTTGGATCTGCGTTGATGATGGCCTTTTCCTGTTTGGTTTCGATGGCCAACACCCGCAGCAGCTGAGTGATGACGTCATGAGGCATTAAGTCGATCTGTGGTAAAAGGAGATGAAGTTTAAACGTAAAGTGAGAAACAACATGACTCAAATTTCATGAGATCAGTCTGCAAACACATGAATACTGCAGAAGACTTGTATCAGGCTTTACTGACCTGACCTGACACTAGGGACTTTGCTCCCAAAAACAAAAGAGATCAGGGTCTCAAATAAGGTAAGTAGATAATATGATAAGTAACAATCAACATTTCTACAATAATTTATACAAGAAATTTTTTCCACACAATTAATTATAAATTAATCATAATACAAATACTTATGAAGTTAGAAACATTCCTATTTTCAGTATTAGAGATGGTGATAGCTTAAGGAACTCTCTCTGCTCTCTCCTAGAGCAGTCTAGCAGTGTTTTTTTGTAACCTTTCTGCAGGTTGCAAAAGGCTTGTCTGGGACTTTTCCGCTGTTTTTTTAGTTAGAGGCATTCAGGGTACTTCGCAAAAAACACAAGGGTCATAGAGTTGGAAAAAAACAAGATGCTCAGCAAAAGCAGTGCAACGCTTCACTCTCATTGAAAAAAAGTCACCCCCAGCTACTAAAAAGTGCTCTGTCTGATCAGACAACACAGAACTACAGTTGCATTTCCACTCACTTTGAGATCGTCTTTGAAGGGGTCTGTGTTGGCAGTGCTCATCCTCAGAGCCAGCTCCAGCAGGGCTTCTAGTCTGGGAGGAACAATATCATCCACCGGCTTCTTGAGCTCTTCCTCCGTCAGGTCCATGAAGTGCACAAAGAAATCTCCTTTGTCCATCAGAAAGTAGTGCTTGATGGATCTAATATATAAACAACACAGTAAATCATTTTAGCCAAGCATTTTATTAACATACTTGTGGAGAAATGCCTCCACACAGGATATACGGCTACTTGTACTCAACGTCTGTCATCTTTCCTGTCACTCTGTCTTTTCACATGATTTAAAAATACCATTAGGCTTTTACCTCAGGCGTGAAACCAGCTCCTTCTCTTCCATGAGGAAGTCCAGCAGGACCTTGCTGGCATAGTTGTAGGCTTTCTCTATCTGCTCCACATAGGCTCTCTCCTTCAGGGTGTACAGGACCTCCTTAGCATCAGGGCACGTCACATCACGGCCGCACTCCCGCACAACATTGAGGTACTTTCCTGTACAACATGAGAGAAGGTCAATAAAATATGTTGTCTAACGATGGCTCTTAAAATGCTTTACTTTAGTTTTTACCGGTGCTTAATATTTTGTCTGCCATTTTCTGCAGAAACGAGGGAATCCGATGCTGTACGATGGTGTATCTCTGATCCCAGTACTTGTCGTTATAATCCTCCTGAATCTTCTCTTTCTGCAGCTCATGTTCTTCAACCATAAACTCACTGTGCAAATTGGACACAATCATTTGTAAACACAAAGCAGATACAATGCTATAAGAGTCCTTTATTAGTGGACCATTAGTCTAAATTCTGGGCTAGATTGTGTGCACCTGTATGGATCCTTAATGATGCCCCTGTAGATCCACTTCTCCAGGATTTCAAAGTAAGGGACGCTGGCTGCTTTGGTGAGGTAGAGGCACAGCTCCTGAGCCTGGCTGTCACCGGTGTAGTTGAAGGTTCGGTCATGAAGGAGGCTCAGCGTTGACCCACCCATACATTCTCCCTTGTCTACTGAAGATGCTGCAAAAGTAGCAGTAGATAAATATCAGTTATTTCTGAATGTGTAATGTTAACAAAATGACGTCTTTGGCTTTAAAAGCTCTGTATAAATAAAATGTATTATTATTTTTCAGAATAAAACATTTGGTGAGCTATATTAAGTACAACAGCTGCATTAATTATGAATGACTGGGCCTCAGAACTTGTGTTCTATGTGTTGTATGTTATCTATCTAAACCTGGTTGAGTTTGCCCTCCAGTGGTTAAAATGAGTCACTGATGTTCACTAGGAGAACTGCTAAGACAGTTCAACAGGAGTGTCATACAACCCTGCGTTACTTTTAGCTAGTTAAAAAATTACTAGATGTAACACATTTTTAGGCTCTTACCAATAGAGGCCAGTATTTCCATGGTCCGCATTGTGGGCTGGATGTAGAACCAGAGTTTCTGCAGGGACAAAAGGCCCTGCCGTTGGAGGTGCTCCAGCTGAGTGACCAGGATCAAATACTCCTTCATCAGGGTCCTCATTGCTGCCGTCAGGGCGTGATTCACCTGGCCGTACTCGAAGGACGACTTCTCCTCAATGAAACTGTAAGACACATACACCACATCACAATGTAATACTTCTTCTGCGGCTGTCAGATTTACAGTGCACGTCCGACATTTTTACACACTCACCGTGTTATAGTTGAGTAATACGATGCAACTGGTAATATTCTGTTCACCAGCTCTTTAACAGACATGTCCAGTGTTGAATCAACAATGAAAGAGCGGTTCTGCCTCCCCAGTACAGGCTGAGCTGTGATGTCTCTCCCATCAACTCCAATAAGGACAAACAGCAGATCCTCCACTAGAGCTTGTTCCTGAGCAGCCAGAGGCATCGTACCTGATCACAGATAACGCCATCATTAACACTCGCAGCATAAGCCTAAATCTAGTGTCTGGCAGCACAAACTGAGAAGTTAATCACTCACCAACAGCCACAGCTGGCTCTCCTGGCAGCGTGGGGCTGGTAACGAAGTCTCCAATAAGAGCCGGACGGTCGTACACCCAGTTGGGAAACACAGGGTTGGGCTGTGTGGGGTTCTTTTTGTTGTGTTTGTCCCTCAGCATCTTCCGTGTGACTTCAGCTGGCTGCAGGCAAAATTACAAAGACAGAGCAATGAATTACAGGCAGCATCAGATGTTTAAACCTGCAAGACTCAAAGGAATTATGAAGAATTAGAAAGTGTGCTTAAAAACAGTAGACCATCAGGGCTGTTGGGGAATGGAATCAAAAAGTCACACATATGTGCTACATAGGAGATTTAAAAAACATCAATGAGCAGAATGAGTATTGTTAAAATCACCAAATTTCCTATCTGAAAGAGCATTTTCGTTGATTCTTGTGAAGCAACCCATCCTACAGCGTTTCATGGACCAACCTAAACTTCAGATCTACTTCATTTGAGTACGAAATGCTCACCAGGGGTGCGTTGGAGCTGGCCGTCACGTTGCCCAGCTTCTTTCTCAGCTCCTCCAGTTCCTGCATGGACATCTTGGTGCTGGTCTGAGGTAGAGTGTAACTGGTGGTTGTGGTTGACGCCGTGTTTGCTGAAGACTCAGACCTCTCTTTGGCATTCTGTTGCAGGGACTGGAGAGTCTAAGAAAGCAGAGCAACAAAGATCTGAGAATGAGTAACTACTATACTTCAGCAGTGTAGTTTATCTGTTAGTCGTTTTTTTAAAACAAGGATGAAATGTATGGGCCTGGTATAACTTAATTAAAAATTAATGGCTTAAAAATTTGCTTCAATATTCTTTTTGTATGGGTAGTTAGGTTTTTCTGTTTAATTTTCACTTATCTGCCAACACAACTCCCATTATTCAGAAATCTAACATAATCGCATTAATTTTTTTTACAGTAGCATCATTCCAAATTTGTGAAACCAATGGGTGAAAGAAATTAATTTGATTATGTAGTGTTAAACAGAACTATATGTAATTAGTAAATTGTAAACTAGATATTACCTCTTTATCCTCACAGAGTTTGGAGAGCAAATACACCAGAGGGTCAAGGTTGCGAACATTTTTGGACTTGAGCTCCTCATATTTCCTCAAGAAGTCCTCAGGAGTTTTAGAGAACTCTGCTAATTTGACCTAAAACAATAGAACAGCCACAATGAGCAACTCCTTCATTTCAACATGGGGTGTCACAAATCATCTCCACAGTAACGTATACTATGAAACCAAATGTAAACTCTGTACCATAATGTGTTTGTAATATTCTATTTGTATGACTATAATACAACTCCACTGTGATTCTCATAGTATATATTCTTCCTTACTCTTTCAGGCTATATTTTAAAGGTTTTGATTATTAGTTGAATTTAAGTTAAAAAAAATTCTCAAATCATGTGATGAAAAACAAAGTAGAACCATATAATTTTGACTTCAGCTTACGTCTGAGCAAAGCCCTAAAATCTGTTGCTAACTGCCTCAGACATGGCAAAAATACATTTCTTTGAGGGGGAATTAGCCAGTTTCTGTGCCAGGAAAAGATGTGTTAAAGCTTTCCTAAGTGTTCATCACCCACCTTGGCACTGTGAGCAGAGACTGTAGTGGTGACATAGGGAGTCCTGTGTTTCTGTAGTAAGTCTATGTAGCCCTCCGCTCCATCACCACCTCGCACATGAAGGAGACTGAGCAGCTCGTTCACATCATGGTGGATCCTGAACTCACTCATGACTTCGGCTGCTGAGACGTTAACATCGACAAACATTTTATTGCTGCAGGGTTCTTCGACTTTAATTTAAGACTTTTTAACTATCATGATAAATGAATAATCATTTAAGCAAAACACCAAACATTTTTCAGTGGAGTGCTTTTTAGAGCATATCCTTAGTATATCAACTTGAGTAATTTGTGGTTCTTCTAGCTGTACTGAAGAACTTTCACTGATGCTTGACTATAGAGTTTGCGTACTTCTTCCATGTCTGGTCCTGGACCCAAATAAGAAGCATAAAATGAACGGATATATTAATCAGTTCAAAATTATGCATTTAATTATGTTAATTTGAGCTTTTATTAAAGTCATCACTTGTCTATCATAAGACATTCTGCTTTAAAGCAGTTTCACAACAATTCACTGATGCAGCAGTATTGCCTTTGTTAACTTCTTCCCCTATGTTGTTGGCCTCACAAACAAGGCTCAGGTTCCCCACTGACTACCTATTGCATCAAATTAACCTGCTTGTCAGTACACATATTTCTGACTTTGAGTCTGATTCTGCCCTTTTTTATCAAATTGAGTGCAAAGCTTTGTAAGACTTCTGTAAACCTGCAGATGCACTGTACTAAATAATGAGAGTAGCTTAGTCCCCGTTACAGTTTACAACATTGATGCTAGTGACTCACACTGGCAGCATGTACTGATCATCACCTGTGGGTTAGCTGAGTACAAGCGTTACCTGTCTCAATAGACTATTTTAAAGCTGCATTCATGCACCATCTTACAGTGATTCTGTGCTAACAGCTAGCTGTTATTTCATGCTAGCTAGCTAACAAGCTAGTCACATTAAAATGAACGAGCCTGTGGGATACGGATGCTAACCAACAGCTGGCCTAACCCGAATAAAACAAAGATACGCCGTATTACGGGTCAACCCTCAACTCGTAGCACTTTACCTGTCAGTTGGATCCAAAACAACAGCGAACACTGGAGCAGGTACCAAACGCGCCCACTACCAGTCAAATTGTTCTTCTTCTGTTGCTGTAATTTACGCAGTTACTGCGCAACTCTGCCCCCACAGGTTAAATCTGACATTACAACAAACTGCCAGCTACACATTACAGGAGTCTTGTTCAATTATTCAGAGGGCAAAAAGTACACAAACTCAGTATTACAAATTTTATTTATTTTCCACTGACTGAAAGTTCCCATTATGCACAATTATATATACTATGTTCTTTAGGACAGGTTAGGGTTAGGACAACACAGTGTCTACTCAAGTAAAAAATACATCACTACAAGTAAAAGTACCACTCCAAATTACTTACCCAAATACTAAAGTACTAAATACATGCTCTAAAATTCACTTATAGCACAAAATTACAAGTAAACTAAGAAAACAAAGTATTTTAAACAGTAGAGAATTTGATTCTGTTGATAACATAAATCTATAAATGTAGGGTCACTTAATGTACTGAACGGTAATTGATTCATAATAATACAGCATAATTTACTAGTTTATTATATTTTTATTATAAATAAAAACCAATAAACCAAAAACCAATAAACACAGTTTTCATGCCATTCATTATGTTTAAATGCATTATGTAATACACTTGTGATAAAATGTGATATACAAATAGCATACAAACAAAAGTTGCACTGCCTAACGTTAATAATATTCTAATTTGAAACTATTTTATCTATTGCTTGAGATTAAAAAACAATAAAAACTAGGGCTGGGCACATTAACGCTTTATAATCGCGTTAACTAATTAACGCCGATAATTATTTTACCGCGCGTTAACGCAGTTTTATTATTATGACGATGAAAGTCCGTTGCTCACTGGGTCTGAATACACATACAGACAAACTATGGGTCACAGGAGGGGTGGGATATTGATGGGTTCTGGCTTTGGATTGGCATCAAGAAGCGTCTCAACCAATGAGAGCATTTGGGGGTGGGCCTAATACTGCTGCAGCTTT
>JAUMHL010000012.1:17717784-17737759 GCA_032362345.1 Sandelia bainsii | reverse complement strand
CTTCCCTGCTTAGGCTGCTGCCCCCGCGACCCGACCCCGGATAAGCGGTTGTTAATGGATGGATGGATGGATGGAATATTCTTTACAGCTTTATTCAGACATGACAGCACCTTTACAGAAAGAGACACAATCCTTGCGCAATACTTGGCAACTGCCACTGGAGAGGCCCCAGTTTGTGTCCCTCATGTATGAAATTAAAGAGATAGAAATCAGTTTCTCTAAAAAGTTACTTAACTGGCCAAGAAGGTCATTTATAAAAAAACACACTGATGATATTTTTTGAACCCTTAAAGATGCATGGAAAAAATATTATTTTACCTGGATCATAAAAAGATTTTTTCACTAGTTTTATTGCCATGTTGCAATAAAACTAGTTTCCTGCTCAGGTGTGGTAGAAAAGTATTGAGGAGTGAATATTTTATAATCCAAATGGTTAGAAGAGTCGTCAGGGAATCTAGAACGACATTAAGTGTTTTTAAATATAGCCGGGTGCAGAAATTAATGTTCAGAGAAGCTAATAGTTTCTTCTGGGTTTGTACGAGACACCATGACCATCGTCCGTCTCACTCCGTGGATCCACTGACACGTTTCATCACTATCATCACGTGTCAACATTATCATAAAACGTCTGCTGGAGATTCTTTGTTTTTATCCACAGGTCCGTTTTGTAGTGTGCTGGTGGAGAGGCTTGGCTGCCGGATGACGGTCATTTTGGGTGGGGTCCTGAGTGGGCTTGGAATGGCTGCCAGCTCATTCACCCAGTCCATCACCCAGCTCTACGTAACGGCTGGCGTCATTACAGGTCAGCGTTACACACAACTGTACTGCACCAAACAGCAGACAAACTTAGAGACTAACTGGTGTGAAAAAATGGAGCATCAAGCAAATCAGAGGCCAGAATATTTTCTCAGGACTTGATGGAGACCAAACCAGAGAGAAAAAATATATTAGTTTCACTTAGAAACACGTCATTAGCTAGCTTAGTCATAGCTTTTAAAACAATAATATTTTAAGAGTTTTTCAGTGGAGTTTTCTGCCCACAAGTGGCCAGAAAAACAAACGTAGCTTTAGTATAAAAAGAAAAGACAATCTGAAACTTTATTATTACAAGTTTGGGCTAATGATCACAGTTTAAGACATTATTTATGACAGAATTTTACTTGCTAACCTTTGGGAATGGTAGCACTGCATCAATACTCTAACACAAGAAACCAACAGTTTGACCACATTATCTAAATAATTTGTTTGAAGGTAAAACTGAAAATGAACTCACATAAAATTTTTGTAATAATACATGTAGGGCCAAAACTATTCTAGACATACAGTAATACAGTGGATCAAAATTGAAGTAGTAAAGGTGTTTTAAATTTTTTTTTTATATCAGACAGTTATATTAGACTGATGAACCTACTTGGATGAGTAGTGAAACATTTCGACCTATAACAAGAAGGACTCAACTTCCAGATCAGACAATTTGACTAATAATTTTATCATTTACACATAATTTTTTAAATAACTTAACTATACGAGTCTTGTTTTGTTTCAGGCCTCGGTTTCTGCTTCAGCTTCCAACCAGCTGTGACCATCCTGGGACACTACTTTGTGCGTCGTCGTGTGTTTGCTAACGCCATGTCCTCCACCGGCACGGCCCTGGGCCTGTGCGCTCTGCCTATCCTGGGTAACTACCTCCACACAGAGTTCGGATGGAGGGGAAGTTTCCTTATTTTGGGGGCCGTGCTGCTTAACTGCTGCGTGTGCGGAGCAGTGATGAGGCCCCTGCAGCCTCCCAAGCACAGAGGTCAGCCTCTGATGAACCACGGACCCCATCTGCCAGAGGAGGAACATGTGAGGGAGGGCAAAATGAGGGTTAGGACGATATGCAGCGGCCTGGTGGCTTCCCTGAGCAAACACATGGCGTTTGATCAGTTGTGCAACAACCGACGTTATTGTGTGTATTCAATAGGCATCACATGGATGATGCTTGGGTTTGTGGTGCCCTTGATTTATTTGGTTCCCTACGCCACGGCAAACAACATGGACCAGGACCGAGCCGCACTGCTGCTCTCCATCCTGGGTGTTGTTAACATTGTGGTGCGGCCGCCCATTGGTGTCATTTTCAACATGCCCCGGTTTAAAGGACAGCATGTTTATATATTTGCTTCGGCTTTGATCGTCAACGGGCTCAGTAACAGTATCTGCTGCATCGGGCCCAGCTTCCATGTGCTGCTGGCTTACGTTGTGACCTATGGGCTGTCCATGAGTGTGGTGGGCTCCCTGATGTTCACTGTGCTCATGGATACGGTGGAGATGAGCTGCTTTCCTTCAGCTCTGGGCCTGCTTGCTATCATGGAGAGTATCACGCTGCTCATCGGTCCCCCACTGGCAGGTAATGTGAACACAGAGAGCAAGAAGAGTAAGAGATAGAGGGGGAAAGATATGATGGGAATGTATGGCACACTCACACTGTAATCTAAAAGTCATGCACAAGTGGGCATCAGTCAAACTACTAAATGTTATATAACTGCTTGTTAAAGTTCATGAGGATATAAAACTATATCTTTTATTATCCAGGATCTCATTCTAGCTGTATCACCACCATCTGATTTTATTGTTTGTGGCTACTTCACCATTTCCTACATGCAAATGAGCGCAGTCAGTACAGTCTAGTGAACACACTGCATGTTCAGACTGTCTGCCACAAGTCATGCCTGGAGCACAGACAGGGAGGAGGACCCAAACGCTGGTGATTGAGGTTAGAAAACAGGTGACTTTTAGTGAAAAGTCTCCCAGGACTTTCAAGGAACTTATTGTTTTTCACCTAAAATTAAAGAGTTCATAACTTTTTATTTACATTTTTCACTATATTGCTTCAGCATTTGAGAAGTTTGTTCACTCTTTTCTCTGAGTGTGGGCAGTTTTTCTGTGAAAGGTAGTAGCATCGCAGATTTAATGGTATATTCAGTCCAGATTGAACTATCTCAACAACTAATGGATAAATATATATGATATATTGTACAGACACCGATCCTAACAGTATCTATTGCAATAAGCCCATAAGAATAAGAAGTCACGTCAGCTACCTGTCACGACAGCTACGCCGTGTGTGTTTCATGTGCTTTGGTACACATGTTCTGAGGATGGCAGAAATACAGGAATAGAAAGACCAGCTCCACCTGCTCTAGACTGGTTCTGTAAATAGCAGTTTAACCGGTACACACGAACTGTACAAACCATCTGAGCTTCATTCAGGAGGAGTGGAGTTTGGTGGCAGCAGAGCGGCAGAAAAGGGCAGAGGCTGCCTCTGTCTCAAATGACAGGGCTGCTCACCCTGTTTATGTGTTTGATGATGTACACTAGCTGGGCAATGATGTAACCCCAGTGACAGGTCACGGCAGGATCAGTTTACACCTGCAGGAAATGGGATGGTCACATATAGCTGGAAACACATTTGTTTATCGGTGAAGTATGCATGTGTTGATTTTGGAGCATAGCTGCCTACATTCACATGAAAACTAAAGATTAAATCACTTTAAAAGAGGTTATGTTTTTTTGTGTGGATCTTTAATATTCTAATAATTTCCTTGAATGTTTCTTGGATATAACTTTGTAATTTGGTTTCTGTTGTAAAGCAGCACCAGCTGTGACAAGTGGCTTCCCCTTTATTTGAATAATTTTCAGTGGTGCAATTCTGTGTTTTATAATAATATAAAAAAGCAGAAGTTGAGAATTTGAAGAAATTTTTTTGGTGTAGCAAAAATATTTTTTTTCTTTGCTTTCCTGTAAGTCATCTGAGTTGTGTAATTGAGCGTCATGCTAGGAACATCTACTACACAATGGCTACATCAGTATAGTCTAAAACTAAACTAGTATAGTCTGTTGGAATTAATCAGAGCTGCACCAGTTGTTTCCTGTAATTAGAACCAAATTACATTGTAATTTCCTGTGAATTCACAATTGCACATCAGTTCCTTTCTAGGAAATTACAGGAAAATGTGATCTGGGCCCTGTTATTAAAATGCAATAAATAAATGATAAAATATGAAATGTTGATGTTGTTGATGATTTTTCTTGTTATTGCAGGAATCCTGGTTGACAGCACAGGCCTGTATTTCCACGTCTTCTTAGCCTGCAGTGCCGTTGTTGTCTCATCTGCCGTGTTCCTCATCGTGTCATTTTACTGGCTGGATAAAAAAGAGTCAAAGCAGGGTCAACCGTCGGCCCTGCCCGACCCGGCCAGACCCGCTGTCGATGTAGCTCCCGGCTGTCAGTACAGCAGCTTGCCCACAGATGGAGACAAAGACAAGGCCTCAGCTAACGGAGTGGAGATTATCACCAGCCTCTGAACCTGCTTACACTGTGTGTCACACTTAACACACGTTACAGACAGTTTTGCAAATAATTCCTAGTGTTTCTGGTGCACCAGATGACGAACCTCAACCATCTGATGCACCACAAAAGAAAAAAAAATACAAGGAATCATTTGCACAGTTTGACTTTGGTTAAACACTTAATCTTACGTACCAAAATGAATAGATGTGCACTTACAACTACAATGTGATTGTACAGTTTATTGTAAAATGCTGCTGGTCACACAATCGCACTGTACGTGAGGTATCTCACATTATCAATCTAGAATTCAAACACAATCCTTCACACAAAACCATTTCTATATATTTGCTGGAGTGGTGGTTTCATGACCAGTGGAGTAGCAGGTGGATTCCAAAGAGTTAAAGGTTTATTATTATTATTATTATTATTATTATTATTATTATTATTATTATTATCATTATGTGTTATTACATTTTCCTTTTGTCAACAAATCCCAAAAGACCAAAATGAACCATGTGTTAGCATGGTTAAAGAGGGCAACTCACCCCCAGTTTCTGCTGTTCTATGTACATTATCTGTCTACGCTGGCGCCTGTTAGGTCCCGTCATGTCCAGGACATGAAGAATATTTCACATGGCAGCTTTCATTACACAGTATTTTGTGAAGCCTAACCTGATCAATTTTTGTTTCACTCCATTCTTTAGCCTGGTGCTGTGTTCATGTATCAGTATGTCAGTGAGTGATGTGCACATCATGCTGTGAAAGTGAAGAAATATAATGAGTTAAAGGGCAGGTTCACATTTTTCACAAGTTTGTGTTAAAACATTAGTCAATCATATTATCTTCAGATAAACATTTTAATACAGCTCCAATTAGTTGAATGGTTCTTCAACCAGTGGAAAAAGTCGGATCAGATCTATATGAGGCCACTCTGAAAACCTGGAGACAAACTATGTCTAGATATTAACCAGAACTAGTAGGCCAAAATATTTCATGGCTCCAGGCTTGCAGGGTGCAGCAGTTTGATTTAAAACAGATTTATTTAAGCACGACACAATAGAGGTCTTAATACTCCTCAACTCAGTGCCTTAAGATTAGGTAAGAATTACCACCTAAAGCTCCCAATGATCTGTTAGATGTTGTTGGATGCACTCCAAAAGCAGACTGCACAGCAGACAAAGAAGGATTTGCCAACTGTGCTGTTTGTGCATGTAAACAAAATACCTCATGTTCCAGCACCATTGTAAACATACTCCATAAAAAGTACTGTGTCTCATCAGTTGTGTAAAGATGAAGTTCAACACACCACCACAGCATCTCCTCTACCTGCTGCTGTTTGACTATCAGGTGATACCTCCTGCCTCATTTGCTACCTACACTCTAATTAGGGGATCTGGATTTTGAGTCATAGAAACTTTTTTAAGTTAGGTCAAAACGATTCTGTCGTAGTAGCTTCCTAAGCCTAAGAAAAGTTGGTACTGTACTTCTAATTTAGGGGAGTTCATCCTTGGTTCATACACGAGGGTATGCGTAGCAGAACAACATGATGCTTAAGTGAAAAATAACAGCACTTCTAATACAAATAGTATATAGCAGCAGGTATACTGCACAATTATAGCCGCAGGAAAAAGTGATGGCACTTTTTTTTTTTGCAAGGCATGACTCACATGAGTTGATGCTGCTTGTGAACACAGCACACTGACACAGTTTGAGTGTTTGTATGTCAAAATAAACAACAGTCTGCCTGTTCATGATAATAAACTAACATGTCAACCAGTGCATTCTTAATAAGTTTTGAACAACAATGGAGCTCCATGGCACAGAGGAGTAATTTATATATATCAGACTTTAGATACATTCATTGTTGATTTTGGTCTTTTTCATGGGATTTGTTGTTGAAAATATCACCAGACTTACCTTTTAATTATCAGCAGCTAAAGAACTGTTATAGTAGACCTTTAGTCAGTTGGAACAGGATGTAGAAAATAATAGTCTGCTTCTTCCTGAGATCTTTTTTCACATCTTTATAATAGGACAATATATTTTCTACACCCTGGCCGTTATGAAGGCATTGAAGACACTAACCATATTATAGCATGTTGATTAGCAAAGGCTCTTTTAGATTCTTCAAAGCTGATATAAAAAAGTTGGAGTCTGTTTGTCATTCACTGTTACATCCAGTATAGAAAATGAATATGTATATATAACAGCAAAAAAAAGAGAAAAAAAAGTCATGTTTCTTTCACATGCTTTTCTTAACAGAGCAGTGCCTTTTTGTATAATTGGTGTATTTCTCAGAGATAATGAACAGAGAGGATATCACAGCAACTGTAAAGGTTTGAACAAAGCTATTTTATTAGATGTGACAAATAATTAAATATACATTTCAGGTATCAGCTACATTACAAGAGGTTTCTATGACATGAGAAGATTTAATAGGCTAGTCATTTAAGAGGCTTGTTTTGCTTTGGGCCAAATCAAACTACCTTTATTATAAATTCTTTATATATACATATACTGTATATTATAAGAGGGGAAATAAAGGTCTGAATATCAAAGATGTCTTTGTTGTAATTTTTCTGCATGTGAATCCAAACAGAGACATATGATACAGAGATTTATGCTTTCTTGGAAACAATATATCTGTTCTTTACTTTTACAAGAGAAGAGATTTCATGGATGAAAACTATCTGGTTGGTTTGGCAAATGTGCATCCAGTTAAATTTTCCATGTCTGTTAAAATTCAAGTTCACTTTCTCGAAGCTTTTCCATGGGCTCAGGAACTTTAATCCACTGTATGGCAGACAGCACCACACGTTTAACATCACTATAACTATTTGACAGCTTCAGGTTTACAGATGTAGAATAGAACATAGAAAGCATAAAGCTATAAAATTGTATTCAACTTCTCAAATGTGAAAATTGTGCAATATTTTCTCTAAGGTACCTTTTAAAAATACTCAAGTACCTCATAACTGTAAATAAACCTAGTCTATTTTTACTACTAGGTTATAACTACTAGTACATTTACTCACGCTCTGTACTTAAGTACAGTTTTCAGGTATTTTCATTTTATGCTACTTTTACTCAGATGGAAATAATGTATTTTTATACCACCAATATAGCCTATTTATTTGACAGTTTTAATTATAAAAACAAGTATACAGTGTGTAAAAATGTATATACTTAGTTATATTTAGTTTCATTAGTGTGTACTTCCTAACCTTTGCTTTTTAATTAGAAACTTTAGAAATGCTATAGATGAGGCAGGTGGAACAAATCTGGAAAAGACTTTAACAACAGCATCAAGCTGTATTATTTTATTTTAAAATATTTTATCAGCAGTCTATCTGAGTGGTGTTGATGCCCAAAGAAATCAGTTTTTCAGTGGAGTATACCTATGCTCTTATCGCATGCCATTATTTTGAAAGAAGACTTTTACCGGAAACCGAAAAACGTGAAATAAACACTGACGTGAGCTGCCGCCATCTTGTGGCCGTTATGTGAAATTAACTAACCCCATTTGAGTCTGTGTAAAAAGAAAAGTTTAAACTTTTGACGGGGTCCGTGACACGGACGTTATATATAAAAGAAAAAGAGCTGAAACGAAGCCACTGTTTCATGTTTCGTGTGCTATTATTTCGTTTCAGGTGTACGGAGACGATACAGATTACTCAACGAGCGTCACATAACTGAAAATGAAACCAAAAGTAAAAGCACGTCGATAGGAAACGTTACATCTGATAGTTAGCTAGCAGTGGCCAGGTGGAGGACAAATACAAGGTAAGTCATCAAATTGGGCACGAAAACATAAAGTTCGTGAGCATGAGATACGTTATAGATTTGTTTAGCTAAATGTGAAACAATAGCAAGAACAGCAGCGACCACACGTTAGTACAAAGTGTTGAGTTTTTAGTTAACGTCAGATACACTAGATAGTTTAAGTGATTACAGAAAGACACTAAAATGATGTGCTTGTTAATTAATTAACATTATGTAGCCTTAAGGATTAGTTAAAATGCCTGGAACAGCTTAATGTTGCCGATATAACACAAAACACAAACTTAATATAACTAATCTCCAATACATCCATGTGCATAATTAAAATGCAGATTAATTCAGTGATATAATGTTGACAGTCTGGTATCTAATGTCTAACTTTATTAGATATACCTTATGTGCATTTAGCTCCTACTCATCTACTAACTTAAAGTTACTGCTTCTAATATTGTTATTGTAGGAAACTTGCTTAATTTATAATGGGTTGTTTCTACAGTGCTGTACTTCTTCAGTCTTTTGTGTTTTTCAATACAGTGGTTTCAAACATGGGGGCTCGGACCCCTCAGAGAGCCCCAGGATAAACCTCAGTGGCCTCACAGTAATTTATGAAAGAAAGAAAAACAATAGTACAATAAATATGACCCGACTGTGCACAAATTTTTGCTTCTTCTTACAAGAACAGTGAATACTTTTACTTGATGCAGGCTTTGAGAAGGAAAAATAATAAGTTTGTTACTGTTCACAGCATATGTGCACATTAATCAGATAATTCATTTATTGACAGAAATGTGGGGAATCACTACTCTAATAGTTTAACACATATGGTATGTGTTACGGTTTACTTGTATAATAGTATGATGAAAGTCTCAAATCAATAGTAGAAGTATTCTTGCACAATGACACCTTTCACTGCTTTATATTAATATAGAAAACTTTATTTGTGTCTTTAAGGGAAGTTCAGTGATTCTGGAGTCAATAAGAATACTTTTTATTGTAATTAGTATAAGTAAGTAAGAAAGAATCAGGTGCTAATTTGTTTTTATGCAGAGATTAGTATAATAGCTTGTGAAATTATAGGGAATCCCCACGTGCAACTAAACAAATAGTGTAAATTCAATGTATGGCAAAAGGCTTTCTAACTCTTTATAAATGATCCCTTCCAAATTTTGGGGTTTTGTCCTCAGGGAGGCATTATAGACAAGAGTTTTACATGCCACTTTATGCCTCTTTCACAAAATGTTTTGCATTGATATAGTGTAAATGTATGTTTGCTGATCCTTTTTGTCATTATTAATTATCCTGTGTAGTTTTTGAATATCGCACTGACAATTCAACTCCTAACTTACTAAGATGTATATTTAAGATCAGGTTAAGTACAAGTACCTTAAAGCTGCACTTAAGTAGTAAATGTACTTGGTAATCACTAGGATTGGTCACAGTTAATCACTGTATAACAGTTAAATTTCTTGTTTTAGGATCAGATTCAGCTTTTTTTTTTTTGTCTGACCGTCCACCAGAGGAAAATGAGGGAAGTGGCCGTCTGCGGATTGTTCATCCTTCTTTTCGACGCAGTGTTGTGTTCGGCACTGTGGGTCGAACTAGTGCTCTTAAAATGCTCAAGCTGTGGTGGACTGGCAGGAGTGTGGGCGTTTGGGGCAGTAAAGTGGGCCATTCTCCGTGTTTTCACCTCTGCACTGACTGATGGAAAGCCTCCGGGTGAGCTCAGCCGGTTGGTGGCTCTCCTCTGCCTTCTTTCTCCTGTGATTGAAAGTGGACGAATCCTAATGGTGCCTCCCTCCGAGCCTTACATGGGACCACCTCTCGACTTCAGTATGCTGCTGCTGGGCCAGGTGTCCTCATCACTGGCATGTGTAGTTTGGGAAAAGGGCCTCTGTGCTGATGGGAAGATGAAGAAGGACAACAACAAACAGAATGCTAGGCAGCTGCTTTTGAGGGTGTTGAAATACTTCAGACCAGATTCTCTTTACCTGATTGCAGCTTTTAGTTTCCTCATCTTAGGAGTTGTCTGTAAGTGTGAAGTTTTAAATTTCTACAGTATATTTCAAATGCTGCACATATTTTCTCATTGTTGTTTACTTAATCCATGATATACATTTCCCCTAACAGGTGATACATATATCCCACTTTATCAGGGGAGGGTAATTGATATGCTAAGAGGTCAAGTGCTTCAAACCAGCTTCTATTATGCAATCGGACAGCTGGCACTTGTCTCTCTTGGAAGGTAATTAATCAAAATTTATTTTTCCTTTCCTACTAACAACAACATAATAACTATAAAATCTGATTTGTTCCAGTAATTTAAGGTTAAAGGTTGAAGGTTAAAAATAACCTTATTTTCAACGTGTCCATCTTAACAGTGCTCTGTTCTCCGGCATGCGAGGAGGCATATTCAAGTGCTCTCTGGCCAGACTGAACAAGAGACTGAAGCATTTGCTGTTTCACACCCTGCTGCAGCAGGAAGTGCACTTCTTTCAGGAGAACAACCCTGGTGAGAAGAACATATAAACATTTCTGATGTGTTTGTTAGAATATTTAAGAAATGTTGTGATGTACAGGGTCAGCAGGTACACTGTGTGTGTGGACACACAATTATTAACCCATAGTCAATATACTTTGGCAGTTAGTTCCAGCTTATTAAATCTTTAAAAAGTGTTCTCTCTTAGAAAGTGGGACCCGTCTGACAACCTTATTCTAGTTTAACTCCATGATCTATAACAGATATTCTAACTCTCTGCAGAGATTTTGATGCCAGTTAATGTTCTTGACCTTTTTCCACCGTACTATCACCCAGGACGTCTGTCCTCCCGTCTGCACTCTGATGTAGACAGGATGGGACGCACGGTAGCACTGAACGCAAACGCACTGGTTCGCAGCACCGTCAAGACCTGCCTCATGCTCAGAGTGATGTTAGGTCTGTCCTGGGAGCTCACTGTGCTCACCTGCATAGAGATGCCACTCTTGGCAGTAGTGCAGAACAAATACATTACGTTGACAAAGGTACGTATGAGGAAATGTTCCTCTGAACAGTAAACATGAACACACAGAAAACAGTGGTTGAACTGTTCATTTCTCAGTGGCTTAAAGAGGTTTACTCATCATCACAAACACAAGAAAGCATGAGAACATTCATTGCTTGCTTAATTAAGAAGGCCCAAACTGTATACATTCAATCTTTTGTAACCTACAATTAGAAATATATGCAGTTATTGGATTATTATTTCAGACCAACTGTATTTCAAATTGGAGACACTGAAACATCAATTTTCTTTAAGAATCAGTCAATATTCTTTGTCACACAGGAGCTGAAAGACAAGATCCAGGACTGTCATGCTCAGAACAAAGATCTGGCTTTCCAAACAGTCAGTGGGATTTGTACAGTCCGTAGCTTTAGAGGAGAGAAAGATGAACTGAAGAGGTACAATGAGGCTCTGGATCAGATGTGCAAGGTCAAGAGACAATCAGGAATCTACAGCGCCGTCTTCTGCTTAGTACGGAGGGTAAGAAGGCCGTGGTGTCTTTTCTGTGGCAACGTTACAAACAAGAACATGTTGAAGTTCAAACTGATTATATGGTCATATGCACAGAGACCCATTTCCTTATTTATGACTAAGTAAGGAATGATTAAAAAAACTCATGTTTGCTAGATATTATTGTAAGATAGTAATTACATTTATTTTCATCTTTTTATGTCAAATTTATGGGGTTTTAACTCGAAATTTGAACTTTATTAGTTAAATATTAGAACTTGTTATTTTGACTCATGAGCGTTTTTGTGTCTTTTCAAACATTTCATGTACTTTTTTTTTAACACTGTTTTTGGGGGGCATGTACATGTTTTAGTATGTTTTTAATTCAACTACAGTCTGACTGATTTCTCTCTTTGCACTCTTTCCGTCTAGTTGGTGAGTCTGGGGATAAAGATTCTCATGCTGGTACAGGCCCGCAGTCTCATGCTGTCCGGTCACCTCAGCATTGGCAGTCTTGTGTCCTTTTTTTTGTACCAGAAGCCCATGTCAAACAATTTAAAGGTGAGCTAAGGTATACAAATGTTCATGCTGCAGATTATTTCTGTGCATTTGAGTTGTAAAATATGTGTAGTGACTGGTCTTGACAAATATTGTATTTTTTGTCACAGGAGATTTTGTACGCCTATGGAGAAACAGCATCCACAGTTGGAGTCATCTCCAAAGTGTTCAGCTACCTTGACAGGTCGCCAAAGTGTAAGAGGGAGGGAGAGTTAGTTCCTGAGAAGCTGCAGGGAGGAATTGTTTTCCAAAATGTCACCTTCACATACCCGTCAGAAGATAAACCAGTTCTGAAGGTAACTGCTGGAAACTTTGACCTAAAGTATGTGCATTGTGCTTGAAACTATTTTAAACATGAATCCAATGTTGGAAGGTAACAAATGGATAATTACATATATCTGATCATACATATAATGATAAATATTCTGTTCAGTCAGTGTCTATGGAACTGCAGCCAGGGAAGGTGACAGCCCTGGTGGGTCCCTCCGGCAGTGGAAAGACTTCCTGTGTCAGTCTCCTGAAGAGGCTGTATGAACCTCAGGAGGGGCAAATCCTGCTCGATGGAGAGCCACTGCACCATTATGGACACAAATACTTCCATCAAAAGGTGGGAAGATTAAATTGCTACTGATATGAAGACCACACAGGAATGCTCACTTTTGTTTTGAGTGGATTGTTGTAAACAAAGTTTAGTTATTTAGGGCATATCTACATCAGACATCAATAACTGACAGCATAGAGACATAAAAACAGACACAAACTTGTAATATTAAGCAAGACTTGAGAGCTTTCAGCAATGCTAGCAGCTGTTGAACAGTCGTCCTGGTTATCACACTCAGTCTGCCTCGAGCCTTTGTAAACGTGTTTGTTAGTAAAAGAGAAGTTGAGGCTGAATTGTTTTTGTCCTGTTTGATTCCTCTTCACTAACATCAGTCCATTGTTAAAGTGACAGACTAGTTTTGTGACAGTGACGTGTTCCAGTCACTTCCAGAAATATCTTAACACATTCAGTCAGGACCAGGGTTGCCCACCCCTGACTAGTGTGTGTTTTAACTAACATGTATATATTTAGATGACCCTAGTATCCCAGAATCCTGTGCTGTTCTCTGGTTCACTGAGATACAACGTTGAGTATGGCCTGAAGGACTGCACCTTCGAGAAGGTGGAAGAAACTGCAAAGAGGGCAAACGCAGATGACTTCATCTCTGAACTGGAGAACGGATATGACACAGGTACAGAGCTGACGAAAACCTCCTGCCACACATCATATGTATTTAGTGCATATAGTGGATTACACTTAGTCACTTTTGTCTATTTTAAAAGTTTCCCTGACAGTCATCATCACATATGTTCTGGTCCACAAGATCAATGCTGCCACGATTTGGGAGGGGCCAATTAACTTAAAATGACTTGCACATGTTGTCAGTATACAGCATGTGTAACCTAAATATCTGTGTTTTATTTGTTTGTAATCATAATTACAGTTAATTTATCTCCCTGTAAATCTCTTCGGTCATTCGTTGTTATTAGAGTTTCTGTAGACATACACTGAGTTAAATTGTCTAATTGCCCTGTCTTGTCTTTACAGATATAGGAGAATGTGGTAAGAAACTTTCAGCTGGACAGAAGCAGTGCATCGCCATCATCCGAGCTCTGGTTCGAGACCCACAGGTCATCATACTGGACGAGGCAACCAGCAAACTGGATGTTGAAGCACAGCACACTGTGAGTAAACATAGTCATAACATAGCTTTTCTGTTGATGACACCCAACAACAAAAATAAAGTTATCCTTACTACCAAATTCAGTCTGCATCATTAACAATGGCTCAGTTCTATTTAAACGATTTAAGATGCAGCCACAAGGACGTCAGCAACAATTCATTCTAGTAGTTGCAACCATGTCAAAAGCAGGCAGCTGACTCCCACTAAAAAATGTCTCTCTAAAAATAATAAGTCAGCCATTTTTCCCAGGAGTTATTATGGTCTCAGTTGCTTAACCTGGGCTCTATACTAATAAGTTTCAAGGAAATGCTCAGTCAAGATTTTAGGGTTTTAATGTCTGAACTGTGCTCAGAAAAATGTCTTTTTCCTAATATGCGTCGGATATCTGATCTGACCTAGTGTTAATCTCAAGTCTGCTCACAGTGTGATCAGATCTTAGTATACAATTTAATTAGGTGGAACTGCTATAAGAGCTGCATGAAGATAATCATCATTATTTGTCTACAATAAGATAATTCCATCTGCTTCAAAAGTGCCACCACATGAAGCACAGCGTTTCCTCTTTACTCTGTAGAATCACCCATTTTAACCTGACATCTTGCTGAATGCAAGTGTGACGTTACCTTTGAAGTTGTTGGACAGGTTGTTTTCTTAAGTACTAAAGAAGAGATATAGTCTGAATATATGAAAACTCCAGACACACTAGTATAAAGATTTTCCTTTTCCAGACATAATATCCAGACACAGACTGCAGGTTAATACCAACTATACATCGCTGTAAAATAACTTATTACTGTATTTTACTGTTGGTGTCTCAGGTCTTGCAGGCGATTCTGGACTGTGGTCGGACCGTGTTGGTGGTGGCTCATCAGCTAAAGACTGTTGAGAAGGCAGATCACATCATCTTCATAGAGAAGGGAGCAGTCGTGGAGCAGGGAACACACCGAGAACTCATGGCCAAGAGAGGACGCTACTATCGTTTGAAAGAGGAACTCTTCTCTCAACAAAGCTGAAAATACTCAGTAGGTGTATTTCTGCTGTTAGTTTTAGTTTTAATACAGTATTTGTCTGGGTGATTGAATTGTGTAAATATACCTCAATTTAGTTAGGACCTTACAGAATATAACAATACAACTATATATATTTACTGTATATAAGAAAACCAAACAAATCCCACTTGAGCAAACACTAGGCGACAGCAGGCGACTGGTTTCTCATCTTGTTTTAAAAAATATATAAATTTTTAGTGCAAAAAGTGTGTACAGTGTGTATTATTATGTGTGTGTATTATTTCATGTGTGTTTCAAATGTTTTTTTTATGTTTTAGTGAGATGATAAACTATCAGTATTGTTATAATGCATTTTGTTTATTCATGCATTTATAAACCTAATTTTTTTTTTTTTTTATGTTTTTGCCACAAAACGCTGACTTTCCTGGGATGTTTGCGGCACCTCTTCAACATCTAGGGTTTCTTCAGAAATGATTGTTGAGAGATCTCATTACAATTTAAGAAGAGAAAAAGCCAGCAGATTAAACATATACTTAGAAATATGTCTGTAAATAGGATCTTGTTTCCCAGTTACCGTATCCATATTTAAACCAGTTTGTACTGGTAAATCTGTTTGTGGTACTGAAATGAAGTGTTTGTGTTCTACTATTGGCAGAAAATAGTATGAATACTGATAGTGTTTCCATTAGGGGTAAATAAAAAAGTTTTTTTGTTAGCTGGTGGGGAAATGACATTTCTTCAATGACTGCACTTGAGTACAATTTTGGGGAATTTGTTACCTGCTTTACTTAATTTATTTATATGGCTACGTTAACAATTATTATAATTATCAATTAATTTGCTGCTTTTCATATGATGATTCATCATTTGGTCCATAAAATTCCAACAAATTGTGGAAAGTGGCGCACACATTTTCCCTTACTGTTAATGTGACATCTTCTAATGTTTTATTTGCTTGATAACCCAAAACCCAGAGATATTCAGTTTACTGTCACGTTCTGCATTTTTTCCTGAAAAATTGCAAAAAATACTATTATCTAAATTTTTCTGTTGATCATCAAATCATTTCATCTTTGTGTAACTCAGTGTAACTTATATATCCATCTATACTGCAAGTTCAGTGTTGGTTTCCCCCAAAACAAGGATGTAAGAACCTAATTTCATCGTGTTACTGAGACAGTGTAATAAATACAAAAGACAGCAACAAGCCTGGACAGAAAAACTCTACGAACGACCCTCAAAGCCGATCATCCAGAGGTGAGTACAGTTTTCTAGTGTTTCAGCACTCTGAAATAATTCTTGATTATTAATTACAGAAATGTTTGAACTAATCCGCACTTCTTCACTGTTTCCAGCTGCATCAGTTTGTTTTTCTGATTTCAAATCCCTGTCAGTGTTTCCAGATCTTCCAGTTTCAGTTCAGTGGACTCATTCAGGCTCACTTCTGTTGAATTTTGATGTTTTCTGGATAGGTGAGAGGTACATGTACATATTGGACCTGCCTTTTCCCCTCATTCTTCAATGTGTACTTAATCCAGGGGATAAACCTGAGTCAGTGTATCATAGGTTAACATGATGTGTTCAAATCAGAACAAAGGTAACCTATTTAGCAAATAGGCACCAAAATCAATGTTTGTGCTACATTTTGGTCTAGCTTGCTAATATTTGCCAAACAACTTGTCAACAGTCAATCCAGCACATCACTACGAAGCTTTACTTTATATGAAGAAACCTAATACAGTACAGTTAATCAGCAACTGATTAACTAAATAAACTGAAGCTCAGCCTGTAATTTGATACCTAATATTCAAAGTCCGGCTCTGTGCTGTCACACTGACCTACTTTTAAAACAAATGTTAAAAAGTTTATTATTACTGTAGTATCACCTGCATCTTCTGTTTCAGGTCACTCAGATCTTTATGTTCTCATTATGCAATTAAAATATACTGCAAAGTACTGTATTATTTCCTTAAAGCAAGCAATACTATTAAATAATAAAAGTAACAGTATGAGCTGTATTTAAAGAAAACACGAGTTCCACTCGACAGAATCAAGCTGTTGTGTCTTATTTATATGATTTTGATCAATAAACCCTGGTTCAGGTATTTGATGTGTTGTATTTTAAGCACACCTGGTGCAACTTGAAGCCTTGTGTCCTGCTGCTAAGCTTGTTTCTGTATTATATGTACTTTGTGTATTTTGTAGCAGATCACTTATGTTTTTTATATAACAAATCATATCACACACCAACTTTGAGTATTTTTAAATGTCTTAAAACGACATCTTTAACTGTTCGCTGACATCATTTACCTGCTTGTACCTTAGAGAACTGGATCGAAACAAATGTTTGTACCAAGAGAGTTGATGCATCAGAGGGTTAAAGGAGGGGTTTGTGTTTGTTTTTTTTAATTGTAACTTAAAACAGTCAGGTGCTTATATGAACACTGAAACTGATTTTTAATGCTGTAGTCATTCCTTCTGTTCATATTGGGCATGAATAGATCCTTTCCTATAGTCGTGAGGACCAGAATCCACAGTCCTTATGTTCAGAAATGATTTGAAAGTGTATCTAAAGCTGAAATAAGTTTATCTGAGTTAACCAGATCAAATGTAGGTCGTCCAAAATATTTTTAGTACGAAATCCCCCTTTGTGTGTCCCTGTGTGGTTGTGAAGTACAGTAACAGAAAAAAGCACCAAAGCTTTTTTCCCTGCAGCGCACGTCGCCACCAGCAGGACTCTGGTTCCTGGTTCATGAAAACTTTCTATCAACACTGTTGACGGAACAAATACCGAGCAACGAGCTGCAGGTAGTTATTCATCTTTGTCCCTGAACAGAGTCATTTCTATCTGCTCTCTCTCGGTGTGTTTCTGTCCTGCGTTGCGCAGCAGGAACGACCTCAACAATCTCTGTGCGTGTTGCAGACGATCAGATCTGTGCAGATCGAGGGGCGCGGTGACCTGCAGCTGTGCACGCAATGATCCTCAAGATTGCCTTCTGCTCCCACTCACTCCGGAGCAACTGTGGCTTTTCCACAGCTTTAAGAGTTTTGCGGAGACCATGGACACGTCATCCAGGTTTACCTGCAGCCAGTCGGTGAGTAATGAGTAAAACTCATTAACTATCAGTCGTTTTCAGTTTTCATTAAAACTCAAATGCCTCCTGCAAATGGATGTTTGACTGGTCTTTAAAACAATACCACACCCACCAAAAACAAGACATTTATATCATCAGACTATTCAAAGTCCGCTACTTCTTCTTTGACTTATAACAAAGTCAGCGCTTCTTTGAGGGATCATATGACTGTCATGACCCAAACGCTGTTTTTCTGCAAAACCAGTTGCCGTGATTAGTTTAACTCAGTTTCGACCTAATATTTACAGCTTTATATTAATGACTAATGATGCTTATATTAATATTATTTGCGTGCAAACGTTAAAGTATTTGTAGTAAAACTGGGGGAATACAAACTGGTGCTAGAAACGGAAGGAAGGGGAGGAGACAACAAAAACATCTGCATATTGTTTTTCAGTTATTATTATAAAAATATTATTATTATTATAAAAATATAACGGGAATAAATCTTCTCTGATAATAGCTCAGTTTTGCAGCCTCCACTGATTCCAGTACTAATTAATCTAGTAACTGATTTCTATCAAGGTAATGTAAATATCATAAACAAAGAAGCTGTTTAGTGCAGGAGTCAGTGAGAACTTCAGTTTACCAGCAGTGATAGAAAAGTACATAAAAAAAAAGGTTTTCTTCTGTTTTCCAGTCAGAATGATGAATGTTCAGAGATTAACTCTGCAGGTAAATTACTCCCCTTTAAGACTGACTGGACATAACAAGCACAGTCTGTGGAAGCACAATCTACTCTAATAATCATCTTGAAGAAGTGTGATGTGCAGGTTTCAACACACACACTGAGAAGGGATATTTGAAAAAGAACAATATTTACATATTGAAACGATTCACAGCTTTTCATTAACACCAAAAGTTAATGTGCATTCAGGTTTTTAAACTAGTTAAATGTTTGTATGTGGAAACAAACAGCAAAAGCAAAGATCATTTTAAATAACTTGAATGACTAGAGGGAACCTTTTAAGTAAAAGATACTTCTTCCACTACTGTCTGCCAGTAACATCACTTTTTGTCCCCTTTGACATTTTGCCTTTGTTTGAAACTTGATCGAGCAGATAGACACAGAAAGAGAGAGACGTGCATCAAATGTCTGTGTTTAAATTTCTGTAGGGGTGTAGGGGAGTCTGCAATTACATAATCTCAGCTCATTCAGAAAAACATGATCTATTGTGTGAATCACATCATATCACACGGTTAGATTCCCAAGAGACTAAATATGGAAACTGCTCCAGACTCTAAGATGGTTTATGTCCACACGACAGTGACAGTTTTGTTAATTCAGCTGCACTAATTTTTACTACAGGATAATGTTACTGATTTTTCAATGGGAATTTTAAAGGATATTTCTTGGCATCGTAAAGATACAACAGGTATTGCTTCTGAGCATCACAGAAAAGTGTGTCTGTTGTTCATTGTTTTATTCTGTGTGGAGTAAAGCAAAATTACTGCCAAACCAGTTTGGATCCATGTTTAAACCTTTAGTGCTTCATATTTCACTCAGCAGTTCAACAAAAGATTAGGTAACATTAGCTGTTGTTAAAGTCCATCTACTGATTACAGAATTACTGTGATCAAGGCTAAAAATAAAAGCATGAATACCTTCTCCTAATCAGAAAATGTTGGCCTACTTAATTAAATTCGTAATCAGAAATAATACTTGGAACTATGGTTACTCATAAATTCCTGGATTTAGGTTTAATGGAAGTTTCTGGGTTATTAAATTGATCATTATTATCTGGTTTACTTTAATAACACAGCCAAAACAATTTCTGTGATTTCTTCACTAATTTGGAGGATCCGCTAATGAGAGGAGACTGAAAATCCCCTCCTCACAGGGTCTCCGATCCCAGTCAAGTCTATTTTCCTTCTTTGTCCCTGGCTGGTGGAATGACTTGCCCTGCTCCATTCGACTAGCCGAGACTATCACCACCTTCAAAAAACATTTG
>JAUMHL010000012.1:17699431-17713259 GCA_032362345.1 Sandelia bainsii | reverse complement strand
ACTGAAGACATGTATCTTTTCATGAAAAACATGGTCATTCCTATGTGTGTCCAAACTTTTGACTGGTAGTGTACTTGTGGTCACACAGGAGACTGAATCTGTCTGTATCAATGATCCATCATCCTCTGTTAAAATCGACTTCACAGCTTCCCTGGTTCTATGATTCTGCTCCTTTAATCCTTGAAGCACTTTTAATTGACTTTGTGTATGAAAAGCGCCATTTAAGTAAACAGACTTTTTATGTCTTTATTTTCTCATGTAGCCTCACACTCGTGTCTGTGTGCCTGTGCCTCTGTACCACTGCTTTGGCTCTGTGGGAGGTGGGATGTCTATGGCCATGCATGGTGTCTCCTTGGTCTTTCCCTCCACAGGGTATGATGGAAAAGCCAACATAGAAGCTCTGGAGAGTGAAAGGTAATATCGCAAATCCTTAGCCGGTCTCAAAAGTATAGTAATAAAATATCTAAGACCCGTCTTAAAGCTGCAAGATGCAACTGAACCTGCAACAAGGAATTAAAGGTGCTTGGAATGTTATCACCTCTAACCCCGGATCTGCATTGTGGAGGTTGATTTGGGATTAATTAAAAACTGATTTAAGCTGTACAGACTGTTTTCTATACAGTCTAATAAGTCACGCATAGAAAAAAGGTATTCAATATAATTTCTTTAAAACTATACTGTGGACATGAATGATTGTGACGCATTAGGATATGTGATGCATGGTGAAAGATTGGAGAAATAACCCGTCACCTTGGATAAAAGTGTGCAGAGGACTAAATGTAAATGTCTTAAGACTCAATACATCATATTGACATCAGTTGGGGTCAAAAGTCCAAACATTGTTCCTGTTAAGGGCTGTAGAGTCTGCTAAGTATTAATTTTAAATTCTCACATCAGGTGGACGTTTCCTGAGTGAGGATCAGATATCATTTGTTGTTTTGTTCCTCAGAGACAAATAAAACTCAACATTTAGTTTTCACTATTCACTCCCATGGCGACAGAAAACATTCTTTAACGCTATGCAAAAGCCCAGCATTTAGTGTCAGAATACTAAATCTGTAATAATTCCTCCCATTCATACTGGACATTAAGAGATCCCTTCTTAATGTGCTCTCAGCGTAAATGGAACCCTCACCTGCATGAATAAGTGAAGCCTGATGAGGCTCCAAACAAAATAGCAAAGCAGAGAAAAAATGTATTTATAAAACACATTTCAGTTTAGGGAAGACCCTCAGTGCAGGCTTATTTTGTGAAGTTGTCAGTGAAAATTAATTGTGTTTGTATATTTTTCTTTCAGATGCACCTTTGTTTACGGCACTCCCACCATGTATGTTGATATGGTTAATCAGCACGACTTGGCTAAACGTGATTTGTCGTCTATAGAAGCAGGTGAGGAAAAGATTCTGTTTTTATAGGAAACAGCAACACACACACAAGCTGCTTTTATCTATTTTGTGACCATTTCAATCATTTAATCACTTTTTCATGTTGATGTTTTATTTATTGTGAGAATATTTCCCATAAGCTTGATTGCTTCTCCTGCAGTTTACTGTACATACTCTTTTGTTTGTTGTTGCACTGTAGGCATCATAGCTGGTTCCCCTTGCCCTCCAGAGCTTTTAAAGAAGATCATTTCTGTAATGGGCATTAAAGGAATAACAGTGAGTGCAGTTTAACAAAATATAACTTCAATATTTTTACATTTAAAAGATTAATAAAATTATCTAAATGTGTTCCGGCAAACGCCTACAATTCACTATGTGTAGATTTGATGATGCAGCTGGGCTTTCAAACACTAGGAGGAGACAAACCCTCAGGAAAACACCCACTGGATTGCACTAGAGGATGTATATACAGGACATACAGGAAACCCTCCACCTCTAGATCAACAATCATTATCTTGTAAAAAGCAGTATTTACAACAAAAGGAAGATTTAGTTTTATAAAAGATTTATTGGATGTGAACATGTTACCACTTCCAAAAGTCCAGGAAATGTAAAGATACTGAAAATACATGAGCTATGCATAAAGTCAACATATGCAGAAGATAGATGAATAAATTGTGTTAACTCTTTAACCTTTAACCTTAAAGTACTGACATCAGGAAAAGGCAACAAATCTGTCTTCAACAGTCTTTGTAGCCTTTGGTTATTGAAATGTGTATTTTATTTTGGTGGTGTTGTCCACTCAATATTATTTAAATATTAGTATTTGTTATATACAGTATGAATTCAAAGTTAATGATAAAATGTATCTATAAAGATCATTGTGTGTTTGGGTGGGTGAGAGACAGATGTGTGTCTATGTGTGTGTTTGTCTGTGTTTACGTTAGGGACAACATTTGGACAGATAAACAGACAGACTGTCTTGAAGTAGAATGAGTTAGCGTTGCTTTTGTTGCTCGTTGTAGCCAGTCACCTGGACAGGCTTCTCCTTGGTGTCTCCTGTGGAAAAGGCACCAAATCAGCAGCCAAATTAAACAATCTGCCCTCTAACAAGAGATCCCATGACCTGGACTTGGTATACTGGACCCCAGGGCCAACATGGAAAAGTTCAGACAGGGACAGAGGGGAGGACCGAACGTTCTGCAGTCAGGGAGGGAGAAGTGAAAAACAAAATCATGCAAAGCTAAATCTGGGCCACTCCAAAACCACCTTAAACCTCATGTGGCAATATACAAATCCAATATCACATTATACAGAGTCCCAGATGAAAACCAGAGTTCTAGACCATCACAGTAAGTGAGTGTGTGGCCAGAGTGTTTTTTCAAAAGTAGTGATCAGTGAGGGTGTCACTTGAAAACATTTAACTTATCTATCATTTGGGTTCAATGTCAGGTGTCTCCAGTTACTTATTTAGATAATCATCAGCAGCAACATTTTCAATAACAACACATAAAAGTGGATTTTCTCGATGGTAATTGATGTATTAATAGGATTTTAAACCCCCTATGTTCAGGATTGAACATTTGTCTTTGGTGACTCCTAGTGGTTGTGCCAATTTCTCGGAGAGAGTTAGGGTACTGCAGCTAAACTAAAGTTTAAATAGCTTTTTATAGAGGGGTCATTTTTTCGTCATGGTATTGGCTCATTCGGTGGCCGATACTGTACCTGTACAGCTGCGTGTTCAATGACGTGTGCCTTTTTTGTTCTTCTTTCCCTTGACTCTGCAGCTGCTGAAGGCAGTGCTTTCTCTTACTTGCTTGCCTTTCTGCGCAGGTGGAGAAGCACACACTGCATCTGGACGATTGCGACTAGAGTCCATCCACCTGTGGATAGAAAACAAAACCTAGGAAACAGTGTTCATGCTGACTACTTAGTCTCTTCAAGTCAATGTCAGAACGCTGAACATTGAAAGTCCCCAGTGGAGGAAACCTGATGTCTTTGCTCATGGTTTTCTGACATCTGGAGCCATGAGTAGATTGATCTTCTTGGTTGCAAGGGGAATGTTGACCAGCTCTCTACACTGTGTTATTAGGTTGTAATCAGCTGCTGAGGCTGATTGAGATCTGCTGTACCTGTGATTATAACCAGGATGCTTGTGTTGCTGTGGTTGTGGCTGTAGCCATGTCTGGCTGTTATGATTCCAGCTGTAACACATTAGTGTATGATGATAAAACCCTAACTATATAAAGCCACCTGCAGCTGTGTTCACAGTGGATGTATACTGTTAGAGCTCTGCCTTTAGAAAGGAACAATTATTATTATTAAATGCATCATGGAGCATGTCGTCATGCCTCCTTTCTAATGTATGTTAATCATTAGCCTTTAGCTGACTGGACTGGAATCTAACTGTTTATTTTGATCAAACATTGCAAGAGAACACAAAACCTATTGTGAGGAAATACAAATAGCATATTATTTAAAAAACGATCCTGTCTTGACCTTCAGGGGACTGACTGTGACTTATATTAGCCACTTTTGCCACACTACAGCTTGAGACCTGGTTAGGATTTGTGTGCAGTGTATCTGGGAACAGCTTTGTGTTGTTTGTGTTTCAGGTGAGCCTCTTACTTGCGAAGTGGTGCTAGCTGGCACGTGCAGGTCCATGGGTTGTTGGAAAGGGTGAGGTTTGTGAGGCTACCATACTCTAGACTTCTGGGAAGAGACTTTAGCTTATTGTTGTCCAGCTGCAGCGACTTGACTGCCGTCACGCCAGTAAAAGCACCATCAGAGAACTAGAAAAAAAGGCAGAGAAAGACACAAGTTGTTGTTTTTCACATCATTTTTTGTGTAGTTCTTAGCTTGCACTGTGTACAGTTGTTAAACAGCTCACACCACAGCATGCTGACCCACCACCAACACTCAGAGTGAGGGAATCCAATGTTCATCTGTCATGAAAGCCTCCCCTCATCCCTCCTTCTGCACCAGCACGTACGTAAACACGGACCGTCACTGCTCTCCTTTTTCTGATGCTCCTTCATACGCATCTGCGAGAGTGCTAAAAGCTTCAGAGAGGTGCTAGGTGAACTTGTCTACGTCGTGTCAAGTTGTGTCTCCTCTAGGAGGAAGAGGAGGGCACATCAGAGAGCAGCTTACCTTTGAAGGGTCATTTTATGAGAGTCTGGAGGAGATGAAGCTGTTTGGAAAATTCCACTGTAGAGCGACAAGTAGGCTAGTTGAGGGTCTGGTATTTTGAAGAAATGGAAGATGGATGACTTCCAGCATGGCTGAGGTGCTTTCACTCTGTCGTCTCCGTCTTTGGGCCGCTCCTCTGCCAAGAAGGCTCGCAAAGGGCCCAATTGTCCATTCAAGCTGTGGTGATGGCAAGCTAAAAATACTCCTCTTCATGCACCGTGGAACACCCTGCCTCTATTTACCTGTATCCTAACCCCTCCTGACCTGTTTATAAGACCCTCCGAGCCAAAGCAGAAAACACACCTTGCTGAAAATAACATTTGTGGAATAATTAGAATCTGACATGCTTGGGCAAGGTCCAGCAAACAAAAACACTCTAAAAATATCTGTATTTGGAAAATGGTTTAATCTTGACGGCCATGTGTGCTGCGCTTGCCATCTCCTGCTGCTTCCACCTGGCTCTCGCACAGTCCCAGCGTGAGAAGGTTGTTATTTCACAGTTCTCCACCTCCAGGATACCTCCATAGTGTGGCACACTCAAATATTGGATTAACCTCAAGTCTGAAAAGTGGTGTAGTATAGCAGAGAGCTTATACTCTATACCTTCATACTACAGCTGTGTAAGGTCTGGATGAGCAGATGGATGGAAGGACTTTCAGATTGCAGTGGAAACATCTATCCCATGTCAGATGTGATTGTTCCCATTGATCTAGACTGAAATCCAGGACTAGGGTCAGAAGCCAGACATTAGTAGGATACCCTTCAGTATGTTGGAGAAGTTAAATTATGTTTTTAACCATTTCCTAATGAAACCTGTCACTTTCCAGCTGCCTCAAATGCTGATAGTTAAAGGTTCAGTTCACCCAAATGGTTTGAGTGAACTGAATGGGATAGCCCTGGTTCTATTTTTGCACAATTTCTCCATCTTCACACACTAAAGATGAATAAAACTTAAAGTTTCAAGAAAACAAGTTAACAAGTTGCTCTAGGTAATTTACATTCAGCAGCTTTTTGGCATTTCTTGTGTTTAAATCCTAAATGGTTTTAGTCTGTATTAATCATCAAATTAAAATCAAACACTGCATAATGGATTTTACAGCTGTGGAAAATGATCTTCAACTGATCAACTGTCTTATCAATCAGGTCCAATTTTTTGTGTTGGAGTTAACCAAAAATGAAGGAGTTTGATATTTCAGAATATGGAGAAATAAAACCAGTGTTCCTATTGCCACGGGGGCCACTGTTGCCTTCACTTTCCACATTAGTTTCTAGCTCTTCTCTCAGCTCTTCTCGTGTTCCTTCTTCCTTATGTTGCCATTGGGACTGCTACATCTATCACTACAGCCTTTTTCCTCTGTTTGTCCACAACTACTATGTCTGGTTGGTTAGCCGCCACCAGTTTGTCAGTCTGTATCTGGAAGTCCCACAGGATCTTAGCTTGGTCATAGGCCACCTTTGGAGGTGCATTCCATTTTGACCTTGGGACTTCCAGCCCATACTCGGCACAGATGTTCCTGTACACTATGCCAGCCACTTGGTGATGGTGTACCATGTACGCCCTGCCTGCTAGCATCTTTACACGCACACCCTTTAAAACATTTCAAGGCATGTAAGAAAGTAAGATGTTTTTCCATGAAGTACCCACAGCTGTCTCAAATGAGCCCACCCTGAATAATATCTAAGAGTCAGCTATTACTTCGTCATATGAGAAAGTCCCGCAAGTGTTGTCACATGTGCATCTTGGAGCATGACATAAAGCACATCTGCATTCAAAACAGGGAAAAACAATGCATCAGGTTTGCATTACTGGGACACAGTTGGGGAGAAAGCAGGAACACTCAAACCAGTGCATAACAAAGATTCAGTCACACAAGTGGTTGGTTATGTAATTCAATGTGTAATGGTGGACTGGTTCCAATAGTGAAGCAGAACTACGGTAGTGACAACCATAACATTGATCAGCTAGACATACTGTACACTGGTCATAAAATTAGAAAAATGCTTGTTGCCGTTCTGCAGGGGGATGTTGACCACTGGTAGGTCTGAGCATGTAAATATCCGGGCGAAATATAGCCAAGACTGGTTTGCCAAACCAAAACAAATATTAAGATGAGTACATAAAAATGTTTTCATGACATTTGTTATTCTGCCAAGTACTTAACATTGCAGAACAGAATTCATTCTTAAAAATTATTGTAATATAAGTAGTAATAGTAGTAGTAGTAATATAAACTACATTTTCTGCCATGTCCTCTGCATCACTCTTAACTTTTCCTAAATCAGTAAGATGGTGAAATATTTTAAAATGCATTTGACATGAGACACCAGGAACACTTCATCTCACTTACTTTGCAAGCACTTTGATAGATGTTAGGCAGTAGATACTAGCTAGAATCGTGACTGACCTTCTCCAGACCCATGTTGTCCAGGTGTAGTTTCTCCATGTAACGTCCAAAGCTCTGGAAGGCGTTGTCTGGGATGGTCCTCATGGGGTTCCTCCCCAGTGTGAGTTCCTCCACCACACGCAGTTTGCTCATTGCCGCACTGGGATAGGTGGACATCTTGTTCCCGTCCAGGTGAAGTATAGCAAGGTTCTCCACATCATCCAGAGAGCCCGGCTGCAGGGTGGTCAGCTCGTTCTCACTCACGTGCAGCCAGCGCAAGTCTTTGGCACCTGTAAAGGTTCCCGGCCGCAGCTCCCTGAGCTTGTTGTTGTTGAGCTGCAGAATGAAGAGGTTGATCATGGGGGAGAAGATGCCCTTTGCCAGGTCGCTGATCTTGTTCCCATCTAGGTAGAGGTAGGTGAGCTCGGTGAGATCCTCAAAGGCGCTGGGCTTGATGCTGGTGATCTCATTGTTGGACAGATAGAGGTAGATGAGCTTCTTCAGCCCCTTGAAGGCCTGGGATCCGATCTCTCGGAGCTGACAGTGCTGCATGTGTAGAGAAATGAGACCTTTGCTTTCACTGAAGGCTCCTGTGGGTATGCTGCTCAGGTTGTTCCTCTGGAGGTTCAGCAAACGGGTAGCCTCTGACACCCGAGGGATCTTCTTCAGCCCAACGCTGTCACAGATGACGTGCTGAAGGTCACCGTGGCAGTGGCACAAGCTCGGGCACTGGCTCGGGGCTCCCTGCACCGCGGGGCCCAGGACCAGGAGGCAGGTCCCTAGCAACAGCCAGCTCACACAACGCATCCCGACAGGCTCCTTAATATCACCGAGTTGAATAGGTTGCGTTCAAGTCTTTTAGCAAAACAAGAACAAGAAAATCCTGTAAACTACCTCCAAGAGAAGCAGAGTAGAGCTGTAAAAAGAAAAGTGTGTTTGTGTTGAGGGAGAAACGGAGAGAGAGGAGTGAAAAGGTGAGTGACTGAGCAAAGGTGGGCAGTGCAGAGAGACATTCGCTTTGAGAGGAGGATGGTCAGTCAACAGAACACACACGGCACTATTTATAACATTTACTTGTGGGAAAAAAAATGAGAGTTTGCCAGAGGAAGTCAAGTGTCTGTGAGAACTTAACCCTGAATGAGCGGGAACACGACACTGGAACGTTCATTCTCTTTACTACTGGCTTCGTTTTTGCACAACATATAGAGACACGTGTCTCACGTGTCCAGACAAATCACAACAACAAAAAAAAGACACATGCTCTGCACTGCCTCAAATTTATATGTTTTTATAACAGCTGAGTTACTTTCATGCGACTGTTTAACAACGTGGCATAAAGTCAGGTTCAATGTGTGCACACTTGCCAGATGCCTCTATTGTTTTTCAGTCTGCGGTGGCAGGAAAAGGAGCCACTCCTGTGCAGCTGTTTTAAAACCTGTGATAGTCTCCAGATGCTTGGCAAGAAGATAAGTCATAACAATTACAAAGGATGCTTCCATCATCCCAGGAATGAACGTTTGAGATACCACTGTACATTCCTGTGTGCTTTCTTTGTTTTGAAAAAGAGCGCAGTATTAAGTAATGGTCTTTTTCAACTGCAAGAGACTGTCTCCAGTACAAGGCCTGTCACCGGCAAAGATGTGCGTTTAACAAAAAGTCAGATCTTAGAACAGAGCTGTGTTTTGGTGTTGATTACACCTGCTTTTAATAATAAGAAAAGTTGAAGCAGGATTTTTTTAGACTGGCTCAGGTCAGAGGAAGGTTTGGCTTCAGATTTGTGCATTTACAAGATGGATGGACCCGCCCAGAATAATGGAATCTAGAGTTTACTTAACAAATGTAGCATTTTATTGGGAATATCGTCTCCCCCTTGATTTTTCCAACAGACTTGAACCTTTCTGCTTGTTTTGAATTTGCACCTCTGAGCAGTGAATAGTGTATTTTATGCAACCGATGTCTCTTTCTTTAAGGAATTTCTTATTTTTATTGATTATTTTTAATGTCTTGTGTTTTGTCTTAGACTCCTCAAAGTAACTCCAGTTGTCGGACAAAAGTAATGGAGTAAAAAACAAAATTATATTTCTCTCAAAAGTGTAGTTCATATAGAAAGTTTCTTACACCAAAGGTACTTAAGTACAGTAGATGAAGTGATCACCAGAAATTCATTCTGCAGCTATTTTGATAATTCATTATTAGTTTGACATTTCCTCAAGCAACAATGACAAATGTTTGTTGATGTTTATGTCCCTCTGAACCCTCACCAACCTATGTTTGTGTGGCTGACAGATTGCATACGGCACCACTGAGAACAGCCCTCTGACATTCTGTGGCACCCCAACAGACAACTTGGACAGGAAGTTGGATACTGTCGGCTACATCATCGATCACATAGAGGTACTGAAACATGCTTTTCATCATGAAAAACATAAACATTAGTGTGTAAAAAGGAACATTTATCATTCTTTACCTCATCAGCAGGTATTTTAAAGTAAATTTGATTTTTAACTAAACCAGATAAAACGTAATGTGTAAAATATTGTTTCATTTTACTATCAATAAACCTTCATTGCTTATTAAATTCAAAAATAAAAATGTGGATTGACTCCTACACAGGCTAAAGTAGTGGACCCTACAACTGGACATATTGTACCGTTGGGAATGACAGGGGAGCTTTTGATCAGAGGATACTGTGTGATGTTGGAGTACTGGGGCGATGAAGCCAAAACACAGGAGTGTATAACTAGAGAGGGCTGGTACAAAACTGGGTGAGTGGAGGCTCTCAGTGATTGTATGTCTTGTATTTTATGTAAAAAAGTAAATGAATAAAATAAATAGAAATAATGCAATTTAATATATAGTCACTTCAGAAAATATTCATAACCCTTCACCTCTTTACACTTAATAGCCTATAGTGAAACAGTGAAAACATGTTTTTAGAAATTTTTCAAATGTACTATAAATCTAAAATCATACAGTTTAGAAACATACACACCTGCTCACATGTCAGGATGAAAACCAAGCCATGAAGTCCAAGAAACTCTGTAGACCCCCAGGATAGAATATTGTGGTGAAGCATTAATCAGGACAAGGTCATAAAACCATTTCTAGAGCTCTGAGTGCTTTGAAGTCACCAGGACTCTTTCTAGAGCCAGGGGACATTAGGACAAACTGAGTCACCAGACAAGTGGGACCTTGACCAGGGAGGTGACCAAGAATCCAATGGTGACTCTAACAGAGCTTCCTCTGAGTCCTCTGCAGAAAAGTGAGACCCTAGTAGAAAGACAAATATCTTAGTAAAACTCCACCAATCAGGTCTTTATGGTAAAGAGGTTAGATGCAAGCCACATCTTGTTAAAAGGACTCTGAGGAAAATGATTCTCTGGTCTGATCAGACAAAATTTAACTCATCATCTTGCGAACACCTTCCCTACTGTGAAGCATCCTAAGGACAGGGAGGCAAATGCTGCTACATACAGAAAACATTCTTCCAGAAAAAGCTTCTCCAGAGTGCGCTAGACCAGACACTGGGGTCATGGTTCATCTTCAGCACGACATTGACCTGAAGCAAAGAGCCAAGACAACACTGGAGACGTAGTGGCCCAGTCAAAGTCCAGACTTAAACCCCCAAGACCTGAAGATGACAGTAAAGAGAAGCTTCCCTTCCAATCTCAGAGCTTGAGAGGACGACTGGGATGAACTGCATAAATCTAGGTGTGAGAAGCTCGTAGAGACTTTCTCAAGAAGACATCAAGCTGTAATTATTGCCAAAGCGGCTTTGACAAAGTGCTGAACAAAAAGTGAAACCTTCTATAAATTAGCGATTTTTGACTTTTTAATTTGCAAAAATATTTTGGTATTACGGCTGACAGAGGCTCTTGATTTTCTTGACATGTTTAATACCCAGAGACCTCGGCAGCATGGATACGTACGGCTACTGTAGAATCGACGGCAGGATTAAAGACATGATCATCAGAGGAGGAGAGAACATTTACCCGGCTGAGATCGAACAGTTCCTGCACACACACCCCAAAGTGAAAGAGGCACAGGTGAGTTCAGACAGTGTCACAATACAGCTAACAGCTAACTGTTGCTGCAGAGCATCATATTCTTGTCTCTATCAGGTGGTTGGAGTTGAGGATCATCGTATGGGTGAGGAGGTCTGTGCCTGTATCAAACTGGTTGACGGACAAGACTGCACTGCAGAAGAAATCAAAGCTTACTGCAAGGGCCAGGTGAGGTTTTATTAATTCGCAATGAGCTGCAAGTATTTTACATGAAATGTTATTCATTCTTTATTCAGTTTGGACGACTCACTATCTTCATCTTCTCCTTTCAGATCACTCACTTCAAGATTCCTCACCATGTACTTTTTGTGACCAGCTACCCGCTCACTGTTACTGGAAAGGTAATTTCCCAATGACAATTTGCTGCTTTTGTTTATTTGTTTGAGTTTTGGACTGTTGAAGACATCACGTTGACCTCTAAGGACATCGAATGGGCATTTCCATCTGTTCATTCACCACATTTTTCTTCCTCTTCTTCAGATCCAGAAGCACAAACTACGAGAACAGGCTGAGAAGCAGCTGGGACTGAAGAAGGCAAAATGAGATACTCCAACTCCTGTATGAAGGATTCAGTTACCGTATATCGTTTAGCAATGACACCAGCTGTGGATTGGGTTTTACCTTCTCTGCCATCAGAACACCGTACAACCGCTCCAGAAATAACAGACAGCCTGAGTCATCTGTAGACATGTGACAGATGGTTGTGTGCGTCCTCCTGTAACCACATGTTAACAGGATAAATATAGTCGTACTACCGGAAGTACTTTTCTTCCTGTCAACAAATCACATGAACAGACCAAAACCAACAATCACTACCTGTGTATACTACACAGGTAGTATACTACACAGGTAGAGGGAAGTGTGACGGGTGTTTTCAGTAAGCTGGCGTGTGGTCGAAGTTAAAGGGGCAAAAGCAGCATCCTGAACTCCTCATCAGGAAGGTCCAGTCTGCGAGTAGAAAAGGTTGCACCTCAGGATTTTGGTATTTTCGTGAGATCTGTTGACACCAGTTTTATCATTCAATATTCCATTGTTTAATTATACACTGTATATAGTAGAAATATAAAACACATATAAAATGATCCATAATTGAGTTGATGCTTGTGAAGCCCCTAAAATTTACATTATCTTGAAGAAGGTTTTATGGAGCTACTTGGTTCACCTGTTTTCCTTTTTTTTATCCTGCAGAAAGTTATAAAAATGCTTTTACATCAACTGGAAATAAACTTTGTACCACATTATTAAAACCAGGCATGGGCGTTTCTCTCTTTACGGGAAAAATGAGGGTACTTTTATTGATCTCTATGGCAGGTGCAAGAATCCTAAGCCCTTGGAATGCTATTAAGAGGCACGCACACAGACACTGATGGAAAATGAGAACTTTGTGGCATCGAAAATGAGCGAGTATCACAAACACACCAAAATCTATAAAAAATGTCCTTCCAAGTCTGACCGAGCTACATGTGCAGTAGAGCTGATGCTGTGCTGCAGGATCGGATGTCGTCTTCTGTCTAGACCTGAAGGACTTGGCCCAGAAAAAGCCCTTTAGAGCCCAGAAGAAAACAAACGGGGCTCCTGGCTCTTAATGGGAAACCTCATGGTTTATTTTGCATTTTTATTTTACATACTTTGTCTTTGGATTTAAAGTTTCAGCACGTGGTATTCTTGAAGAAAGTGCCAAGTGCAAGGCTCAACCAGTTACCTCTAATGTGCTCTGGTATCCGCCCTGGATGTTAAAGCCAAAGGAATGTACATTTTTGAGGAGAACAGGTATTAATAGTACAGAGACTGAGCTGTTTCACAAGCAGTATTAAGTTCCTTATGTCTGAACACTTTTCTGTCAAATTGTTTGGAAGCCAACTGAATTAGATGTTTTTGTGCCAGTAGTAATCAGCTGTATTAATCTCTCATCTCTCTACTGGTGTGCTGTCAACAGCTGCAGGCATCAGAGGAGCAATTCGCTTCAGCAAAAATTATCCAGTCTCCCTCACGTGGTAAGAAGGAGCACTGCACAAACAGCTAAATAGCAGCCAGTATCTACAGGTTAAAACTATATTTAAGGGAATGAAGATGCACAAGAAGAGAGGGGAAAAAAATCATAACCGAGGCTGCAGATGTCACTGAAACACACGAAATATGATGGTCTCTGTGATCCTGTTGGCATGTTTTACATTTAGGTGAACATTAAAGTTCTGAAGTTTAAAAATGCACCATACAGTCAAAATTATGTGACAGTTGAGAAGAATCATAATACTACAGCATGTGACAATATTGTCATATGTCTGCAGCTAAGTTCAACGATATGGTGGAAACCAGAAGAATCGACGCCGATTCAGCAGCAGATTAATGCCCCTAGTTTTCGAACGAGAACTTCAACAATCATGCACCATGATGCTCTCCCAGACAGGTTTTGATCTGATTCTTTCACAGAGATTCCTATTATGCTGTACTTTGAGTAGCACTTCAAAACTTTAACTTTAGTTTCAGTCTTTTGCTTGTGTCCTAACGTTTAAGGCTGAAGAATTAGTTGTTTTCAAATCAATCTAGCAATTTAACAGAAAGCAATTTCAAACTGCAAAGCTGCAATTTCAGCTATGTTTTTAAAAATAAATGACAAGATTGCCCCTAAACACAGGAAACAATGCCAAATTTAAGGCCTTGGTGAAGCTATTGAACAAGTGGTACAGCATGTACAGTTGAGGTCAGAATTATTAGCCCCCCTGATAAAATCACACAAAACCCTTAATATTTCCATGGAAATGACCATAAAAAAACTGTTCATACTTGTATTGCTTCCAAAAGA
>JAUMHL010000012.1:17676045-17688158 GCA_032362345.1 Sandelia bainsii | reverse complement strand
GTCGTCCAGTCCAGGAGACCTCAAGAGTGCCAGGTACACACCCACTGATATTCACCTGTCGTTATCACTCTTCTTACCTTTTACTGTTCTGTATGTTTGATTCTTCACTCCCCAAAAGTCATCACTGGTCGATGACACAAAGATGAAGTGTTTGTCATTCAAATAGGAAACATGGATTTAATAGTAACTTGCTACTTAAACAGAGAGGCAGTACCTGCCATATGCTACAGTATCACTCTGAGCTGCTGAGCAGTTAAAAAACATGACCCACATCTTTTTATTGGCTTTGTTTTCCCCTCAGACTCCCAGATCTTCGCTCAGTGATTGTTCTAGATAGACGAGAACCAGGAATGCTCCATTTTGAGGACGTGATGCAGGCAGGCAGCAGCCAGCACATAAAGCAGCTGCAGGATCTGCAGAAGAAGCTCTTGTTTGACGACCCGATAAACATCCAGTTCACTTCGGTAACTGTTGCAGAATTCCTGTTCACATCAGGGAATCTTGAGAGAGCGGTGTTGAGTTGTGGACTAGCTGAAGCATGTTTGTCATTTGAGTCTGTAGCAGTTAAGAGCCCAGCTATACTGTAGAGGAAAGTTGAGAAGCGGTCAACTTTATGCAAATACGCTTCAATGCTGTTCAGCTACAGCAGGGCACGAGACAATCATGATCATCTTAATTCCAGCAGAAACTGAAGCAGAGTCGGTTTACTGAAGTAATAAAAAATAAAATTGAGGAAAAGCTGAATACAGTGGTCTCAGTTTCCCCTTTATATAAGTGTCTTTAGCAAGTTATGTAATGTAAGTTACAAGGACAGAAAAAATATATATATTTGGTGTGGTGGATATGTCAGACTGTAGCCCTACTTTGTATATTTTCAAAGACAGCATCCCTGTTAGCGAGATCACTCACTGTTGGTTTGACCTCATTTAGAGAGCTGTATAATCAACAACCTGAACACACTGTGTGAAACCAGCGATTCATTTCTAATATGTTACCAGGGAACAACTGGGACTCCAAAGGGTGCCACCTTGTCTCATCACAACATTGTCAACAATGCCTTTTCTATTGGCAAAAGAGTGGGATACAACTGGAGGGTGAGTGTAGAGTTTATTTACTTAATTGAGGCTCCTTAAATTCTTAATGTGTCAAGTTACCATGTGAGTTGGTCATATGTTCACTATCTTTTTTTATTGTCAACAAATCCCAGGAAAAAAAGTAAAACTGTTCTGTGTATCCAAAGTCACAAGTGTTCAACATCAGATCCACCAAACTGCATAAACTTGTCGTTATTCACTTGTTTCAGGTCGATTAGTGAAACATGTTCATCAGTTTTAATCATTAGAAATCAACGGCCCTAAAATGAACAGGTTTCTGTTCCGCTTCAGTTTTGAGAAGGTTTAATTCACAAAAATCTCATGAGTTAAAAACAAAGGATTTCCTACAGCTTCATGTCAGCTAGTCACAGTAGATGCCCCAAAACAAGAAAACGTGTGATGAGCATAAGGCTGCAGGGGAACAGAAATAAAGAGGGAATTGTTAATGAAGTTAAAAGCTAAAAACCACCTTTCTAATGGAAAGCGCCTCATGAAAAATACGTGAGACTTGAAGTGTGAAATCCTTCTTTACTCATATGTGACATTTTTTTGTATTAAACTTTCTCATAAAGGAGCAGAACAGGAGCTTATCTGGCAACTTCGACATGATCAAATCTCATGAACACGCACCTCATCGGTAAAGAGAATTTGGTGAATCTGACTTGGACCATTCACACAAACAAAGCTCACAGATAAAAGTCAGACATATTTAGAACAAGACTACAAAAATGTTCTTGCATGAGGTTCAGTGTTAATTTTGGTCTGGATGTGGAATTTGTTGACAATAGGAAACTACAGAATAAAGCATGTGACGTTCTTGCATAGCAAACCTTGATGGAACTGCCTTTACTATAAGTCATGCTGACATAAGGAATGTTCTACTTGAAAGTGTTGCCACAAAGGTGGAAGAAGAGGATCCACATGTCCACATGGCAGTGTCTTTTGATTGGTAGCTTCTTAACGGACGGTGATCCATCATCTTCTTCCAAAATCCACTACACTGCTATCTCCAGATTTTGTTTTCCTTTTCTAGCCTCATCCTCGTGTCTGTCTTCCTGTGCCTCTGTACCACTGCTTTGGCTCTGTGGGTGGTGTAATATGTATGGCCATATATGGCATCTCCCTGGTCTTTCCCTCTGCAGGGTACAATGGAAAGGCCAACATAGCAGCTCTGGAGAGTGAAAGGTAATGTCACAGTTCCAAACATTTGGTCTAAAATGTTTAGGAATAAAAATATTGTTTTATGTGAGACCTCTATTAAACCTGCAAGATACAGCTGCACCTGCAGAAAAGGATTAAATGTACTTATAACCACTGTTAACTCTTGATCAGCTACATTTTGAAAGATGGGTTTGCTGTAAAGCATATTTTTCAAGTCTGTCAGTAACTGTATATAGACACTAAAGGTTTTTAGGGGTCCAAGCACCAGCAATGTTGGACTCCAGTTGGATGCTGCTAATAGCAAGCCTACATCTTGTTGAACTCATTTTCATACTGGTTCAGTATGGTTCAAGTTCATACTGGCCATTAACACATTCTTATTGGCCTTAATGTACCTTATTTTTGCCCCTTTGCATAGTTACTTGTCATCATTTTCAGTCTCATATTTTAGTACCTTGTAGTAGTTTTGTCTGTTTTTAGTGATTTTTAAACTTTTTTGCAGTTAGATGATTGACTTTCTCATGAGAAATGTTTGATCCATCCATTTACCAAACTGTTAACTGGAGTTTTAAATATAATGGCTTTCATTGTCTCAAATAAAGATTGAATTCACTTTACTTATATAGCACCAATGCATCATCTCAAGGCACTGCAGATATTAAGTCAAGACCTTACAGAGTTGGGATTAACAAATGCCCATAAAAAATTCAGATGTATGCAGATTATGGATACATTTTTGCAAATTGTCAGTGAAAATTAATGCTGTTCATTTCCTTCTCCCAGATGTACCTTTGTATACGGCACCCCCACTATGTTTGTTGACATGGTTAATCAGCCCGACTTAGCTAAACATGATTTGCCATCATTGGAAGCAGGTAAGGAGTAGACTGGTATTCTGGTTTTATAGATAACAGCAGCAAGCTGTTGTCTAGTTTGTCTTTTTTATGCTTATATTTCCATGTCTGTCTTCTCTATCAGAGTTAATCTCACAGGTTACATGCTCTTCTTTTGGTTTTGCACTGCAGGCATTGTAGCTGGTTCCCCATGTCCCCCAGAGCTTATAAAGAAGGTTGTTTCTACAATGGGTATTAAGGGAATGACAGTGAGTGCAATTTTACAAATTTAAATATTTACAATCACAATATTATGTATTAATCAAAATGTAGTCAGCCGGTGGAGGCAGAGCTGTATGTCACTGGTATAGAAATGATAGGAAAAGTCACTCGAGTAGATTTTAAAACCCAGGGATGTGATATAGACATGTGTAATACAGAACAGAAGAGGGCCAAAAACAAAGCTGTGGTGCACTCCAGGGGAAAGGTAATGAGAGCTGGATACTTGCCAAGATACCTTGGGTATCTGAGTTGAGCTAAGCCAGCAGAGAGCTGTAACTGAGAGTGTATGCAGGAGGTTTAGTGTCAAAGGCTGCAGACAGATCAAGTAAGATTAGGACAAAGAACTGGGCAGTGGCTCTTGCAGTCCATAGGGACTCCGTGATTGTTAGGAGGGCAGCTTTTATACAATGCATATTCCTAAAGCCAGCCTGTCCCTTTGATTTTACTACCCCTCAATCACCTGTTCTACATCCCTCTGACATGTTGTTTGTGTGACTGACAGATTGCATACGGCACAACAGAGAACAGCCCAGTGACATTCTGCAACTGCCCAATGGACAACTTGGAGAGGAAGTCGGAGACTGTTGGGTACATCATGGATCACTTAGAGGTAGAACAACATGCTATTAAATCATTAAAAATTATTCTAGAAACATTATGCATGCGCATATTATTCCATTATCAGTTTACATCTAATAAGCTTAACCTGCTGCACCACTACCATTGGTGCCTAAAAAGGAATATTGATCATTTTTACTGCATCGGCAGGTGTTTTAAATTGCTTGATGTTCAATTTAAACAAGATAAAACTAAACTGAGTAACAACTGTTTTTAACTATTAATTGCCTTAACTACTGAGTTAATTCAGTAATAAAACTATAACATCAACATCTCTGTAGGCTAAAGTAGTGGACCCTACAACTGGACATATTGTACCGTTGGGAATGTCAGGGGAACTTATGATCAGAGGATACTGTGTGATGTTGGAGTACTGGGGCGATGAAGCCAAAACACGAGAGTGCATCACTAGAGAAGGCTGGTACAAAACCGGGTGAGTGGAGGCTCTCAGTTGTTATCTTGAAAGCAGCACCCAATACTATCAACAGAAAAAAATCTAATGCAAACTGAATATGCAGTAAAGGGTAGAACTCCAAGTACTTTGTCTAATGAACACCAGGTACTGTTCTTCACCTACTAATAGCATCCCTATAGTGAAGCAGGGTGGTGGTTTTGAATTTGTCATTATGTGTTATTGACCGTATTTTGCTTGGCAAAGACCCCTTCACTTTTTGATGTAGATTTGTGTCCAGTTGCTGATTCTCTTCTTAACGTGTTTATTACCCAGAGATCTCGGCAGCATGGATGCGTACGGCTACTGTCGAATCGACGGCAGGATTAAAGACATGATCATCAGAGGAGGAGAGAACATTTACCCGGCTGAGATCGAACAGTTTCTGCACACACACCCCAAAGTGAAAGAGGCACAGGTGAGTTCAGACAGTGTGTGAGGTAACAATCAGTATTTCAGTGAGCCTGCTGTAGCTAACTGCAGCTAACAGCTAACTGTTGCTGCAGAGCATCATATTTTTGTCTCCGTTTATCAGGTGGTTGGAGTTGAGGATCATCGTATGGGTGAGGAGGTCTGCGCCTGTATCACACTTGTAGACGGACAAGACTGCACTGCAGAAGAAATCAAAGCTTACTGCAAGGGCCAGGTAAGGTTTATTTATTCACAATGAGCTGCAAGTACATATATATAGTCACGTTGGAAAAATATTCAAACTTTACTTTTTCCATAAAAATTGTGCAATTTTCCCCATTAATCCTCACACAATAACCTGTAATAACAAAATGAAAACATTTTTAGATATGTTGTTGAAGCCCCTTTGGCAGCACGTCAGGTGGTTGTCGTGCTGAAACTCCACCATGCTTCACTGTAAGGATGGTATTAGCCGGTTGAAGAGCAAAACCTTGAAGGCCTTATTTACTGAGATGTTCATCCCTATAGTAGGTTCTCTGGACACAGGACCTCTGAAGCTCTATTAGAGTGACCATGCAGTTCTTGGTCATCTTCCCAACCAAGGCCCTTCTTGTCTAGTTACTAAATATAGGTGGACTGCCAACTCTATGAAGAGTCCTAAAACAGTAGAAATAGTTTTATACACTTGTCCTGATCTGTGCCTCATCACAAAATGTTTTCGAGGTCATCTACACAGAGTTCTCTGGACTTCTTGTTTTGGGACAGGTCAGTGCCTTTCTGAACCAATCAATTCAGTTTGCTATAGGTGGACTGCAGTCATGTTGTGTACACGCATCTCAAGAAAACAATTCCACAGTGCCACAACAAGGAGCGAACTTTTAATAAATTTGAATCACTACGGGATATTGTGTAAAGACTGAAAAAAAATGCAATTGCTTCCATTTCTACGTAAAATATGCAAAAAGTGAAGGGGCCTGGATATTTTCCAAAGCAAGCATAAAACATACATGTTTCACCACAGTTGGGGCAACTCTGCTCACCATCTTTATTTTCCCTTTCAGATCGCTCACTTTAAGATTCCTCACTACATACTTTTTGTAACCAGCTACCCGCTCACTGCTACTGGAAAGGTAATTTCTATCTTCTAGCTGAACTCATATATTCCAGCATGCATTGTCTACAATTTCTATAAATGGCTAAATGGCAAACTGTGAAAATTGTCCAGTTTTCTTCAGTGTAAGTCACAACCAGGAGAAATAAAAAAAACTTTTCATTTTTCCTTTCTCTTCTGCAGATCCAGAAGCACAAACTAAAAGAGGAGGCTGAGAAGCAGCTCGGACTGAAGAAGGGAAAATGAGAGACTTGACTCATGTGCGGAGAATTAAGTTTTATAATGAGCCACAAACACCAATCAGAATTACATACACAGCTGTAAGAACACCTTAAAAGAGCTCAAGCAGTAATAACCGATAGATGAGTACAACTATAACCTGATCCAACAAGTCTCCTAGGTGTAGACACTGCACTGGTTAAACTTTTTTTTACCAAAAAACAAATATACATGTGTTTATTTTTACTCAGTTTCACATTTGCTGCACTGCCATAAAGACCTGGAGGCTGAAGCCAGTGTGGAAATATCATGTCGACAGCCTAGTACCATTAGATGCTGCCATTCTGGCTTCATTTCCAGGTAGCATGTATGGAAGAGGATTAGGGCCACCACGAAAATATGATTAAATTCTGACTGTAATCTCAGAATTCTGACTTTAAACTCAGAATTGTGAAATTAAAGTCAGAATTCAGAGAGAACCTAACACTGTTTTTATGGTGTCCTTAATCCTCTTCCGTGTAGCATGACGGTCCCAATCCCTTGATTGTGTCAGTGAGTTCCTGCGTCTTTTGGAGCTTCTGCTTAGCCTATAATAGTGTTTTTTTTTCTGGACAGCTCTACTGTGGCTGTGTTACATTTATAAGAGCCTCAAAGATGCTGTTGTGCACTGTAAAATTAAGTTTAACATTACTTTGTGCACAGTTGGCATTTTTAGTACTTGTATGCATTAGGTAAAGCTGACATTACTGTTATCAAACACTACTTTGCGTTTTAACAATTAGCAAATAGCTAAAACTACCAAAGGAGTTTGGTAGTTCGTCTTCACAGAATTTCTAATTTGGCACAAGAGCCCACTTGAACTCAAGGTTGAGCTGATTAGATTTTGGTCAAAAGTTACTGTGACCTCATGTCCGTCCAACACTGTATCTCAGGAACACTTTGAGGGAATCTCATTACATCTGGCACAAATGTCCATTTGGATTAATGCATAAACCTATTAGAATATGAGTCTGGACAGACGTGAATGTAAATTACAAAGTCAACGGTTGGCTGAGGCATTCAACCACAATGCTGTAATTGTAGTTTAAAAATGAAATTTTACAATTGTAATTTGTGTTTTTTTTAGATTTACAAGTCACTAGAATCCAATGGACATGTGGTTGAGTGCAACCTCCTCCTGTTTGTGGCAAATTATGAACTAATTTAATGTTGATTTTGATGTTTTCACAGAAATTGCTGTTGCGGTTTTATCCTTTAACATATCTAATCTAATAGATATATAAATACAATCAAAACAACGTATAAAACAGTGGAGGTCATATCGAAGGTTGTTGCTGAACCACTGTTGTACTTTTTTTTTCTTACATCAACTTGAAATAAACTTTGTACCACATTATTAAAACCAGGCATGGGTGTTTCTCTCTTACGAGAAGAATTAAGGTATTTTTATTAATCTCTGTGGCACAAGTCTCAAGCTCTTGGAACACCATTAAGAAACACATACACACACCGAAAATGAGCGTCAAACACTAAAAACTGTCCTTGGATTTAATGTTCCAGGACATGGTATTCTTAAAGTGCCAAGTGCAAGAATCAAGCAGTTACTTTATTAATGTGCTCCAGCATCCACCCTGAATCTTGGGGAAATTGAATTTTAAAGCCAAAGGAAAGTACATTTTTGAGCAAATCAGGTAGTTATATTTATACAGCGAGAGCCTGTTTTACAAGAATGAATTATTCCCTCCTCTCTGAACTCCTAGAACTTTATTTTCTCTAAATTAGATGTTTTTGTGCCACTAGTCACCAGCTGTATTAATCTCTCAGGCACTCATACTGTGTGCTGTCAATAAGTGCAGGCACCAGAAGAGGCCTTCACATTAATAAAAATCTAGTCTATCTAGTCTCCCTCAAGTGGTAAAAAAGAGCACCTCACTTAAACTCATCTGTTCAAACATGCACTGTGATGGAAATGGCAAATTAGCTGCAGGTTTAACCCATATTTAAAGGAATGAAGGTGTAAAACAAAAGACAGATCATCACAACTCAGGTTGCAGGTGTCACTTATACATATGAAATATGATGCTGCCTTTGTTCTGCTGACTCACTGTGACTAGAACCTATTTCCAAATTAGTTTGAGCGCTGTGTAAAATGTAAATAAAAACAGAGTGCAATGTCATCGCAAATTATTTAAAACCTATATTTGATTACAAATAGTACAAAGGCAACATCATTTTGAATTTGATGCCAGCAACACATTTCAAAACAGCTGGGACAGGGGCATATGAATGACAAATGAATTTGGGGATTTTTCCTACATAATATCATTAGAACATACAGATAATCCATAGACATATCTGTGGAAAGAGACGAGTCCGAAAGGCAGTACTGAAAGGCCATCATCATTAAAAACAGGAATGATTTTGTACTTCCAAAAATACAGAAAAATGAACAAAATCTGGAAACACTACTGCCTTCTCTGGGCCTGAGCTAATTTAAGATGGACTGAGAAATTGAAATTCTTTTTGAGGATCATGAATGCTGCGTCCTCTGGGCTAAAGAGGAGGGGGACCACCTGACTCAGTGCACAGTTCACAAACCAGCAATTATGATGGTGTGGGGGAGCATTAGTTTAGGTTTCCAATGAAAACACATCACTCTTTTCAACATCCAAAACAGAGAGGTCAAAAAACTGTGTGGCTCCAGCCTCCTCTCGCCTGTCTTCCTGTCTTACTATCAAAATAAAAGTATGTAAATAGTAGAAAGTCACAATCATGGTCACCTCCTAATGTAAATGAGATATTACATAACACAAACACATTCTAAGTTGCATGGTTAACTTGCACATCGGTAAAGGCCCCATATACAGTATGTTAAGCGATATTTAGATTTTTGGAGCAACATTTGCTGCCAACCAGATGATGTATTTATCAGGTAAGGCCTTGCCTGTTTCAGCAACTCAATCCACAAACCACATTCTGTATGTATTCCAACAGCACAGCTCAGTAGTAGAAGACTCTGTGTGCTAAACTGGTCTGCCTGGAACCCAGACCTGTCACCTACTGAAAGCATCTGGTGCATTATGAAGCAAAAACTACAACAAAGGAGGCCCTGAACTGTTGAGCAGCTGAAATCCTGCAGTATATCAAGCAAAAAAAGGTTGCTTTCAAAAATAAAGCAACTCGTCTCTTCACTTCCCAAAGACTTACAGAGCGTTGTTAAAAGAAAATGTGATGCAACAAAGGGTAAACATGACTGTGTGTGTCCCAACCTTTTTTGTTACTGGCATCAAATTCAAATGAGCAAATTTAAAAAATAATCAGTTTCAAGTTTGCCTTTGTACTATTTTCAAATCATCAAATATATGTTTTACATTTTTGTCCCAACTTATTCAGGAACAGGGTTGTACTTTATTCTTGTCCTTAAATCTTAAAAATACACTATATGGACAGAACTGTGTCGACAATCAAGGAAACTCTACTACAGCATGTAATGATAGTTCACACAAGACTTGAGTAGCCTGCAGAGAGCCCTGATCTCAACCATCCAACAAATTTGGGATGAACTGGATAAGCCAGTGTTGTAAGCCAGACCCAAGATCAATGTTGGACCTCAGTAATGATCAAGGGAGCAAATCCCTGCAGCTAAATTAATCATTGAGTGGAAAGTCTGAAACCAGAAGAGTGGATGCTGTTTTAAGTGTAAATTAATGTCCATCGTTTTTGGAAAGAGAAGTTTAGCTATCGCAAACCATGATGCTCTCTTAGTTCTGTTGACAGGTTTTGATCAGATTTTTGTTCAGAGGTATTCCTGTCTTGCTGTACATAGCATGTTTTGAACTTAATTTTACACATGTGAACTAAATGGTGTGCGACATTTACTAAACTCTCACAGAGAGTAATCATATCCACTTATGTACATGAGTACCTGTAACTTGGTTATTAAAGTACATCCTATTGTCTGCTGTCCCTGCCTCTGCCTGTTCCTCTGTGCAGCAGTGCTGCAAAAACACAGCAACAACAAAGCTTGAATATTGTAGATTTCTGCAGAAACTATTTATAAAATTATTAATGATTCACATGTGGAACAACAAATTTGGACTAGCCCAGAGAAATCATTTAAGAGAATATGTACTTTTGTACTTAAGTACATTTTAGAGCATGTACCTAGTGCTTCAACTTGAGTATAGTATTTCAAGTGATGCTTTAATACTTAGCTTGTTTATTTCTGCTACTTGTGGCTGGTACCTACTCGTGATTAATTTAACTACAGGGTCTTTGAATAACTGGAACTGCATTTAGGGATAAATAATTGCTAATTAAGTAAATCACAACAAATATCTGAACGATACCCACCTTCACTCTCGCTGTCCTGAAATTCAGTGACCAGCGTTTGTAACTTAAATATTGAAACTGTTCAGAGCCTTTTTTCCACATATTAACTCCAGTATTCACTTTAACCTTAAATTACGAACTGATAATTAAACAAACTAACAAGTTAATTAAAAAAAATATCGAGGCTGCGTTCATTTTCACCAGTTTCCCTGTTTGGTCCGTCCCTGAAATGTGTCCGCTGTAGGAATAATGTTCCGCTTAAACGTTATTCGTTATAAAATAATCAGTGATATAGATTAAAACGCAGTTAAAACACATATACATTTATAATATATTTTCTATGTGGGTGGTTAAAAGTCTGTGATAATCTTTTGGGGGTTATTTGGTTGATAATATTTGGAAACGGAAGTCTTTGTGTGTGAAGGAGGTGTGTACGACTGTGAGCAGTTAGTTAATGGTCCCTTCAGAGGTCAGATAAAAAGCTCATTTCCATTAGTTTTATGTTTAAATTTCTGCTGCTGCTGCTTTAATTGAACGATAATGAAGCAACACAAACTGTCCGCTTCAAAACGTCTAACCAAACCCATTTTGTTTGGGACAATAATTGTTGGACTAGCTGCTGCTTTCATAAACAGGTATGATGCGTTGCACCTTCTGTGTTTTTGTTTGCATGAACTGTCAACTGGAAACGTCAAATATATAACGTTAAAAGGTTTTTCATTTGCACAACTGTGCACCGTCCTGCATATTGATACAGAGCGTGCAACCTTTTTTCATGAACCTGTTATTTAAAATGAAACATACAGATACCATTCAACAGCTGCATACAGCGTGCATTATTGTGCATGTAAATGTCATTATAAATAATGTTAAATATATGTAATACTAGGCAACATATGTTGGCAATCAACAGATTATATGAAATCTGGGGTGAAATAAGTACTCCTTTTCTAAGTGTCAAAAACTGATTTATATCTGTTTTTTGTGTGAAGTCTTATTGTGAAAAGTACTTAGTAACTAATATTGTCAGATTACTGTAGTAGAGTCAAAACTTACACTGGCTCTGAAATGTAGTGGAGTAGGAGTATGAAGTAGCATGAAATGTAAATACAAGTACCTTAAAAATGTACTTGTATTTACAGTAACAATATTAAGGCGCCAAATAAACTTTGTGTAAAAAAAAACAGCTAAATAAACAAAAAACAAAGGCTGCAGAAAAGAATTATTTCAACAATGGTTTTGGTTTTATGTAGGCTGAAAATAAATCGTAAAATGTCAAACAAAATCCCTTTTCCAGAGACAAATTTGACAAATTTAAATGTCATGTTTTGTCCTACCTGCAGCCCAAACTTAAAGATACTCAGTAATATATGGAACCAGACAACGTTTGTTATTTTTACTTAAAGCAGTTAATCAGTTCAATACAGTAATCCAAATTGCTACATAAAACATATAGATTTATGCTCGGTCAGTCGACTCATTTGTTTCACCTCAGTACTGGTAAATTCTGAAATGGCGTCTTAGCAATGCGCAGGCGTGAGCCTTGCAGCAGGCTGTTTCGCAGTCTCTCTCTTTGTGATGTCTTTTTCTTAAACTTTCTT
>JAUMHL010000012.1:17623841-17675945 GCA_032362345.1 Sandelia bainsii | reverse complement strand
GTTCTTTCTTTTCTTTCTTTCATTCTTTCTGTTTGAACGGAGAGCTGCTGTAACATGCCAAAATAATTTCCCTCTGGTATTAATAAAGTGTTTTGAATCTTGAATCTTGAATTGAATCTTATCTGAAATGTTGTATTTACTGTAAAATGTTGTAACTGTGCCAGTCTCACTGCGGATCCCTACATAGTCAGTCACTGTGACGTTTCATCCTCTGTGCAGGCACAGGTTCTTTGAGGACATAGTCGAGCTCAGGGACCAGGAGCGAGCACGCACCGAGGCCAAGAGGATCGAGGTCGTGGAGAGGAGGCAGAGGCAGATAGAAGAGTTGGCGGAGAAGAAGAAATGAGGGCAGAGCTGAACTACTGCTGTTGTACCACAGAATGCTCTGGAGCAGAGATGGTGGTTAAGCAGATGGTTAAGCAGGTCTACAGATGTGGAGACTGCATATAGTACACTGTACACGGCCTGATTCACTCATGTAAAGATGGCTGAATGAACACCGTGCCTTGGGCCGTCTTTTACAAAGTGGACTTTTTTGAGTAACCCTCACACATCAGTCTCCAGTAAATACCACTGGAGACGTCTGTGCTTTAATCATGCAACAAGCCAGACTGTTTGTACTTCGAATGTATTTTGGCTAATTCACACAGATGAACTATGTAGTGTGTTCTGAGACATGATTATTAATAATTAAATGACCAAAGTGACAGTTGTAGTTTCACCTACTTCTTCTTGCACTTACACGTCTGTCCAACAGGGGACAGTGTTCCTTATGACTGACAGAAAGATGGCAGTGTTTTTGCAGGTTTAACCCCCTTTAATGTATACTTTATAGTTTATAACTGTGCATTTAAGTGTATGTATGCATTTTCCAGTTGGTTTATGTTCAGTCCCATACAGTACTAATCGTAGGGCGCTCTTTAAACTGCTTGTTCCTTCATCATAAACATTCTGTGCATTCCTGATGCAACTGCATTGTGCTTTCAAATTTGTTATGAATGAAACAATTCAAGCAAGTGTCAGGAGACTGTTGATTGATTTTCAGTTCATACAGAAATAAATTTGCACCAATGGCCACATGGATCAGAAGGAACACACGTGCACAAAACTGAATTCAGATCCTTTAGAAACTCAAGTAAACGTGCACTGAAAAACTTTGTAACTCTGAAAGTTTTAGCAGCAAAATGTTCTAAAAAGTATAGAAATAATTGTATTAATGAAGCAGAAACACTCCACTGACAGTGTTATACTATTAATAATATATTTTATTAGCGGAAATTATTACATAATGCTTTCATGTGTCAATGTGTAGCCAGTTTTAGTTACTTTATACCTCACTGATTTAAGAGGAAAAGGCTGCATTGTATCTTATTAGTTCTGCATGTACAAGCTTAATCTAAAAAATAACTAGTAACTAAAGTTGTTGAATAAATGTTGAGTAAAAAAGTGCAATATTTCCTTCTGACAAATCGAGAAATACAAAGCAGCATAAAATGAAAATGCTAAATTACCTCCCATTTGTATATAAGTTTGAAAAATCCTCAAATGTGATGTTATATGTGATGATATATTTAAATTCTAATAAACAGAAGAAAACAAGCAAAAGTTCTAGCATGTAGAGTGCAGTATCTTCACTGAGTGCAGTTAGAAGAGGGTCGGTATTATAGTTCTCACAACACTCAAAGCATCTTCAGTTTCCTTGATTATTTTTTTAATATTATAATATGACTGAAAATCAATCTGCAACAATTTTGAGATTTTCAAAAATCACTCTCTGGTTACAGCTTTTCAAATGTGCTATTTACAAGTTTACAATTTTGTTTGTAAATTGAATTTCTGGAACAAATCTTTAAATCTGAGGATGTTAACTTGTCAAAGTAATGTGCTCATGTCAAATCCAATCATCCAAATCCCCCCAAAATATTCAATTTGCAATTATGTGAAACTGGAAAAACAGCAGATATTCATATTTTAGAACCACAGAATAAGATTCTTGTTTCAACCCAGCAGAAACGATTTATCAATTATCAGTTACAGATTAATCTTCTACTAACTTGACAAATCTTTGCAGACATAATTTCCTCCACAGTGAGAACTGATCAGACATAAAATGACTATAATCACCTCTTTTATTAAAACATGCCATGAAAGAAGTCTGAAATAAATAAACCAACAAACAATGAACAATATTGCACTTGAATAAAAATGAAAAAGTGACAGATGAAGTTCACACAAAACCAAAGTGCATCACTTGCTTATTTTGTACTGTACTGTACTGAAAACAGGTACTAAACAGGAAACCTGGATTTACCAGGATAAATCATTTCTATAAAAGACAAGAACGCTGGTTAACTGGTCTCAACAGTACGACAGCATCGCTCCAGTGGCTGCCCATAAATAACGATCAATATGACCAATACTGTACACATCATGTCACATAATTCAGAAGTTAGATGTCGTGTTTGACTCCCTACAATGACACAAAGACTCATCTGCTCTTTTTTTAAACAGCTCTGAAACCAACTTACAGCGATAATAAGACAACAGTGAAAGCCAAATCCACTGAAATCCTTAGTTACGCACTAGAGATTATGTTTAAATCATTCACTTGTGAGGCTCATGTGTTGGACATTTTGAAACATCAGTCACTGATGGAGTCGTACGCAATGTGGCGCACAATTACTCAGGACATCTGCACACATGCCAGCCCATTAGACCTGTTCACAAATGGATGTGAGTGCACTTATCTGTTGCTCCTCGTCGTAATTTAAGTTATTGCTGATGAAAGTTATGGCAAAAAGCTGCTTGAATAACAACAGTGTCCATTTTAATGTCACAATTTGCAGCTAAAACAAATCACATTAATTGCATAATATTTGCCTTTTCAGATTACTGGATGCACTCATTTCACACTGAAATGTCCAGTCACTGTTCTCTAGCTCTAAAGATGAGACTCATGAAACTTTAACAGTCCCACTAACGCTTAATTGAATGAGTATTTTTCAAAGTTGTAGCCTATTTAAGACATATTTCACTCTTCCACACAGTGAATCAAAGAATGAAATGTCTTCTAAAAGGACCGTAACTTTGAAAGATACGAATTCGATTTAGCAATGTGGGACAGCACAGAAGGAGAGCTGTGCATGATAACCCCCATATCTTGTAATGTTGTGGGGTTCCCAGTGACACCAGTTACAGACACTGTGGAAAGCAGAAACAGTTACAGCAACCAAGACCTATTACCACGTATATATAAGCACCTCAATTTTGTACCGATCCTGAATCTGTTAGGTGGATGTTTTTGAAAGAGAAACACAAACAGTGAATCTTCAGATATATTTCTGAAAACACTAAACCAGGACTAAGGATGGACTTTGTCCCTCATCACTTCCCTTAAAGGTGTATTATTAAGGAATCGTCTAAAGGCCAGTATGAACAAGAGGAATCATTACTGGGAGGCAGAACTAGCCTTTAAGGAATTTTTACGTGTCAATAGTAGATGGCTTTACTGTGAGCAAACAGCAGATACAGTAACACATAGAATATACAGACGGACTGTAACAGCAGGAACGAAGCACAAGTGTCGAGTCAGAACAACAGACACAGAGAGAGCGAGAAGAGGATCCAGCACAACAAAGTTATATTCCCTCATGTTCTCTCTTTTTCTGGACTCTTCTTTTCTTAGATTTTCTGTTGCAGGGTGGGAGTGCCAGGTCGGGGAGGGCTTTGGGGGGTGCCGTCACACAGCGAGGGGCACCAAGCCCGGGGAGGAAGCGGCAGGAGGGGCGGTGATGGCTGTTAGGGCACCAGATCCCAGTCCATTCACGTTCCTGTGAACAAGACGATAAAAATTAAAACAGAAAGCTTTGAACGCGTGGTTTAATTTAATGGAACCTGTGAAGAAGAACAAATGAACCCCTAATGGCCTAAGTTACAAAAAAGTGAAACATCCTCCCTGTGGCAAAAGAAAAGTTACCGCCCTGAGAGAAAAATGAACGAATGAATGACAGGAGTCAAAATGAATAGCCTGTGCGATCTAGTGTTATTTTTGTTTGATTATATTGCTGCTGCAGGTGCCTTCTGACACATGAAGGTTTATTCATCCATTTCTCTGGCATTACATCCTTCTGGAGGAGAGACTTCTGTGTCTAGTAAGTATTTTAGGTCACTGTCAAGTCTTCTCCTCCTTAACTCTTTCCAATAGCACCATACTGTGTCATTCTGCCTTATTATCAACTCAAACTGTCTCCACCTCACACACAGAGGACACCACAGTGACTACACTGAGATTGTGGTTGTTCAAAAAAGAAACAAATTATGCATGTTACTAAAAATGGAACTTGAATGCAAACTGTGAAGGAAGTTGGAGAGTTAAGAGTTAGCCTGACTGATGGTTTGAACTGGTTTCTGTTTATTGTTGGGCTATGATCGGCATCCATGGTATGGTTTAGGCCTGACACATGACTCCGGAAAGCACCGCTCAGGTGGATGCACAATAGCTTCAATACAATTCAGTAAGATATGCAGCAAGAAAGGAAATTCTCAAGCCAAGGCTGGGAACCTTGCAAATAATTTCAACATAAGTGCAACGCTCGAGTTTCTGCACCAACAACAAGAGTAAATTTCTCTTTTGATACCTCAGTTACAGACACATCTGGTGATCCGGTGCTTGATTACATCAGTTGAGACAAAAGTATAATATTTTGCCAGTAAATGTTCTGCACTTATATAGCGCTTTTCTACCTAGACTGGTACTCGGAGCGCTTTACACTGCTTCTCATTCACTCATTCACACACACACAGATGGCAGAGCTGCTATGCAGCTGACCTGACACACCGGGGGCAACTTGGGGTTCAGTGTCTTGCCCAAGGACACTTCGACATATGACTGGAGGAGCCGGGAATCGAACTACTGATCTCACGATTGGCAGACAACTGCTCTACCTCCTGAGCCAGAGCCGCCCCTTCAAATTATTATCGTTAACAAAACCCATACAAGCCAAAACAATCTTATTCTTCTGTGCGGCAAATGTTGGGTGACACGTTCTTTCCTCTTTTTTTTTTTATACGAATATATTATATGTTATGGGCTGTTTTTAAATATGTAGGTCTTCACAAAGACTCTGGAGAATTTCAGGGCTTGGGAAGCACTAAGATGTGGACATTTCTACGTGGTGTTAGGGTCTTTTCATGGGATTTGTTGACAGTAACACAAACAGCCTTGTCCTGTCCTTTAATCAGATGGGATCCATATTACAGGGAAGATGCAGAATAAAACCATCATATTCACTGTGTTCATCTATATTTTAAAACCATAATTCTCGATGCCATTTTAAACATTGTGAAACTACAGGATTGTCATGAACTTTCAGCAGGACGAAGCCAAAAGAGAAAACAAATGCATATCTGACATTACTGTGCAACAATTAATCTAATGAGCTTTTATGACGTCTTACATGAAGCTTTTTTTTTGTCCGTCCACATATTGGTTTCCAAATAATAGATTCTCAAATCTCAGAGATCTGCTTTTTTTTTTTTTTTTTTTTTAAAGGACATTGCTCCATATATAAATTACAGGAGAACGAACAAGTTCAGTGAAAATCAGAAGGTAACTGAGGTTGTAATTGTTTGTCAGTTACAGTTGTCGGGTGAAAATTACACATATGCGTTCTGGATGGGATTAAAAATCTGACTGACCAGTCCAGGTTCTGTCCCCAGAGAATAAATCCAGTCCAAAGGGGACACATTTCCACTTAAAACAAATAGATTAAAAACACATGCCAGAAAGTTGACTTTGTTATTTATAGTTAATTGTCTGATCTACAGTACGGCTAAAACAAAAGATTCAGGCTAATAATAGACAGGAAGAACATCTATTAAGTCACCTTAGAGTTAAAAGGCAGTGGAAAGTTTCCAGCACCAATACACCACCACCACTCTTGATTAATCAATCACAAAGACCTCCTCTAAACCACAGTTATTTTCATTTCTATTCATTCTACATGGGCAAAGAGGCTTGTTAAAATCAGCAGCAGCAGCAGCAGCATGCATGAGCCCCAACACACTCAGGTAACAGACAGAGGAGCTGCAATTACCCAGAATCAACGCAGGAAACGTGACCATCTCTGTCCTGATGGGGGGGAAAAAATGCACAAAGGTCTCAGATATCTCCTCCTGCTTAGTCATCCACCACATGACTGATTTCATATCACATAATCTGTTACCATAATAACACAGCTAAGGCATCCAGTAAACACATAAAGTTACACTGCAAAGTTCCTCATGGTCGTAAAGTATCTCTCACTAATGACAGAGATGATGACAGGTGGGTTTTAGTTTCACTCACGCTTTGTCGAAATACGACGTGTGGAGTGACTGGGAGAAGTTAGTCGTGTTTGCGTTGAGCACGTTGCTGTTGTCGAGAGTAAACGTCTTCCTGGCTTTCTGGTCCTTGGCAAAGTTTCTGCAAGCAGCAAGTTTTGACTCCAGAGCCTGTGGTGAGACATGAGAAGACGATGACTCTGCTTTATTGTGGAAACACTGGGAGTTTCTACTGTACACAAAACTTATGATGTAATGGAAGGGAATAGGAGACCTGAACCCTGGCATATAAACAGAAATACAGGAACTGAGATGAGACTGACTAACCCCGACTTTCCGGAGTAAATCACTGACGATGTTGAGCGCTGATATTCTGGCAGAGGGAGTCAACGGCGAGTTGCTGCCATAACCATTTGATAGCACTGCACAGGAGAGAGGAGGGGGAAAAAGACTAAAATATATATTCATAAAAAAAGTTTTCAATAAAATTACCATTCAGTATGGATACAGAATTTGGCAAACACAGAACAAGACAATAAACGAAGGTACTGTGAAGAGAAGATTGTCTAGTGGTGGCCTTAGAGGACTCCTGTCTCTAAACCACTTCTCAGGATACAGATACTGGTCCCTTGAGAACACTACCAGACAACCTTCTTTTAACTACTTTTGCGGATCGAAGTCTTCTATTCTTCATTTAGTAAATTCTGCATCACCAGTGATGAAGCTGCTTTTCTATCCCTCAGTGAACAAAGCTTCCGTTTGGTGTCTGATTGCGGTTTGGATTAAACTGATCCAGTTTCCAAAAGTGCGTTAACAGGAGCTGCTCCCAGTCCAGTCATCACAATGATACTTACACAGCAACGTTCTGCTGAAAACTTGAGGCACAGTCAAGTTTGTAACAGCCGAATAACGGCTGCAAGCTACTTTACTTGAACAAGGCTCTGACTCTCAAACCTTCTGATTATCTCCAGGTTTACATGAAAATATCACAGGTTTTCCAGGAGGTCTCAGGCTTTTGTTCCCCACTGTAACCTGTGGGTGTGGGTGATAATTATCTGTGGGTTCATCACTATGAGTGACACCTTTCACATACAAATAGACCTGATACGTTAACATAAAAATATAAATAAATTACAGCCGCTTCACGACACTTGAACGACTGCTGTGCAGCTGTGCCAACATATGGGTCATATATGTTTTATAATTCAAAAGCTTGTTACTCTTAACCTTGAGCTTGAGTGAATGACATTGGATTATTTAAGCCCCCCACCCCACCCCACCCCACCCCACCGATGGAGGTTATGCATATTTTTCTCCTCTTTAAGATGACTTCCTCCCCTCCTCTGAGAGTGACATTCTCCTTTTTCTTTAATCATGAATAACTGACTCACTCAGCTCGGTTCCTCACGAGCAGATGTGTCTTTACATGAAAATAAAAGCTGCACAATTAAAAGCATTTAATTAAGAACAGTTTGCGTTTCCTTGTCTGTACTTGCATAATGAGGAAAAAAAAAAAAGCACCCAAGGGAAGACAGGCTGCAGCTACCTGTTGGGTTGGCAAAGGCGTTGTCCAGACCTTTGCTCAGTGGGGTTGCAGGGAGGGAGAGGGAAGCCTGCACAGCAGTGTCCATCTTGACATTGTCCTGTGTGGGCGAACTTGGAGCAGACATCCTGGTTACATCTGCCTGCCTCTCTCGCACGGCCAGCTCCTGTCGCAGGTCTGCAGAAAGAAAACAAAATCCTGCTGACAAGCCATAGAAATTCCTACAAATCTGAGGGAAAGCAGATATTTTAAACAGTCAATAATGAGCAAAGAAGAAGGCACATATGGCCTCTGTATGTTAATGATGTGGTGCAGTGATTGACAGCACAGCTCATCAGTCAAATCTAGTCAATAATCACCTCTGGCTTCATCCTTTAATCTTTGCACAGACACCAGGAGAGACTCCTTCTCATCCAGCTCGCTCTCCAGGAAGGCATTCCTCTCGATGGCCTGGTTCAGACGCTGCTCAAAGTTCTCCAGAGACACAATAGTCGCCCTGAGAAAGGAATTAAAGGAAGATGAATATGTAAGCAACAAAACAGTGAAAAAAAAATAATCATGAATCTAATAGATTCAAGATTCAAAACACTTTATTAATCACAGAGGGAAATTATTTTGGCATGTTACAGCAGCTCTCCATTCAAACAGAAAGAAAGAAAGAAAAGAAAGAACCATAACCATGTATATATATATATATATATAAAATATATAATATTCTCCTAAAGTAACAATTCATTCAGTACATACAAAAATATGCACTGCAGCTGCAGCCTAATGGATCAATATGTTGGGGTTTATTTAAATAACTAGCATTAATAACCCAGACAGACCTTTTGGCTCGTTCTAAGTCATCATTGGACTGTTCGAGCTCTCTGACATATTTGTGGAGCTGCTCCTTGATGCTGCGTGTTTGGCTGAGGTCGTCCTCCAGCATGGAGATCTGCTTGTAGCTCTGAGAGTACTGATGCTCCAGCTTCTCCTGCAGGAGGAAGAGAGGGGCGAGGAAGGACATTTAATCTAGAAACATGTTGGGCAGGTCACAGAGCTGACAACACACACCACCTAGATCTGATCATTCATTTTTCAGTGCTCCTCTTATTTTTTCATTCCTCTTCACTGTTAGGCAGCGGATGTGAAGTGTGACCTATATATCCACCAGCTCTCAGACAATCAGCTTGGTAAATACTGCTGGGCCCGTCTGTATGTCTGACCTATATCTGCTCTTACTGCAGTGTCTGAATCAACAGAAGCAGTTCAACAACACAGTTCTCGGTTTCCTCCCTGCACCACATCCCCATCAACAACTGTCATGAATTTATGTGAAATATAAAAAATTAATAACAAAAATATGACAGTTAAGCTGTTTCATACTGTGATGTTCTTCGTACGGTGGCTCTGAAGTGCAAAACACAATAACGTTGGACACAATGTGTTAATAAATTTAAAAAAATAATTGTGTCTTCTAATATGCAAATATAATTTTTTTTGTAAGATTTAAGTGTGAAATTTGGAGTATTCGGAAATATGTCCTGTAAAAATGTCAGCATTTTTTCTAAAATGTTGTTGAAATTCTGTCCGTTTTGGGAATGTATCTTCTTTCTAAGCATAAATCTCTGAAACCTTCTCTTTCTGAAATTGTTGTTTTACATAGTGCTGTTGCACCTCAACGACACAGACACAGACACAGACACACCTCTTGTGAGTAACCAGACATGGCAAAACTGCACAACCAGTTAAAAACTCTCAACAATGGTTGAAAGAATCTAATCCACACAGCAGCATGGCAAGTAAATAAGAAAGATTTTTGTCTAATGTATCTTGTTTGAAACCAACAGTAAAACACCAGTGTTGCTCCAGAAAAAAATACCGCTCTGGGTTTTCTACCCAAAACATAGGAATCTACAGTATTTAACTATGTGTGGAGCCTGCAACTTGTTTGAAAAAGTAAAACCTGCCAGACACCTCTGCACAATCATCTCATCCCTGCTGGGGACACAGACTGTGAACTGTGCCCCCTCTGCCTCTTGGTAATTATGGAGCGAGAATCAGAATGAGAGACAACAGGATGCATTATTTATGAGGGTCAGACAGATCAGCTGCATCAGTATACAGCCGGCTGAAGACAGGGCAGGTGTTAAGATTGGAAAAGGGAGGTGTCCCTGCAACTCCCTGAAGTGAAATTATCATTTAGATTGCACATGGATTCACAAACTATGCCATCTCCAGGACTTTACCCCTCCCTGAGACAAGTAAACACCATCATAGCTATCTGATATAAGCCTCCAAACAAGCGCAGACACACCTCTTACGTATAACAGGATAGGCAAAGCTGCAGGCCCAGCAGAAACAATAAATAAGTCCTGGGTGCAAGTGCATCCAGGGGAGCAGCAGCTGCTGCAGTGTGACTTAACTTCTCCTCATTCCCATGAGACTGCACTCAAGGACGAGTGAGGAGAATAAAGTATAAAATATTTATGTAAAGGAGACACATGGAGACATGCTGTAATTTAGAACATTACATATTGTTAAGGTTATATACAGACACTGTACTAAAATGATGGTCTCATCACACATTAAAATTCACAGAGAGTCACATTTACAGACCTTTAATATGACATCACATTCACTTATTCACTTTTGGAGGTTTTGGACTTCGTTCCACTCTAATACATGGAGCAGTGATTCTAAATCTGGAGGTCAGGATCCAAAATTTTGACTGAGGACATTAAAATATTTTTGGGGGAATTACTAGATAAATTACTAGATTGCTCCTGCAGAGGACATTTAGGCCATTTGCCCTGTGTTAAAACAACGCAGAGAGATGTTTTGTTTCATACTGGTGAGACAAATCCAGATCCAGATGGATTAAGTGTAGAGACAGGGTTCAATATCGAATTAAAATCAGATGTAAAGTCACTGAAGTCTCACTTCTTTCAGGTCAGTATTAGGTTTACCTTTCAACCTCTGGATTTAAGTGGCTAAAATAACTCAAACTAATTTATTAGTGTAATCCAGTGTTCGCAACTGCTATTAAGATACAGTATATTGCCAAAAGTATTGGGACACCCCTCCAAATCAATGAATCCAGTGCACAAAGCAAGGTCCATAAGGACATGGATGAACGAGTTTGGTGTAAAGGAACCTGACTAGCCTGCACAGAACCCTGACCTCAACCCGATAAGACACCTTTGCAATTAATTAGAGCGCAGACTGCAAGAGAGGCCTTCTCGTCCAACATCAGTGGCTGACCTCACAAATGCTCTCCTGGAATAATGGTCAAATATTCCCATAAACACACTTTTAAACCTTGCCTTCCCTGAAGAGTTGAAGCCATTAAAGTTTGTGTATGTGTAAAGGTAAGCGTCCCAATACTTTTGGCAATATAGTGCATATTTATGTCCAACTAGGAACCAGTGGAACTTGTTATCAGACCCCAGTAAGTTGGCAAACCTGAGCTGACAGAACCCTTTCCCTTTCAAGACACAGATGGTTTCATATATCTCCTCTCCTTTTTTACCATAACCCTGAAGTTACCTTGAGATTTTCAACCTCATTCCTGAGTCTTTGGTTCTCAGACTGCAGATCCTTCATACGGTGCTCGGCCTGGCCCAGCTGAGCTTCCAGCTCAGCCTCCAGCTCCCTGCTCCCCTCCTGGAACTCAAGCAGCTCCTCCTGAGCCTCCTGGCAGCTTCGGGCAGACAGAAGAGAACACATTAGACAACAAGTCGAGACAGAAAGAGGTCATACACACATACATTCATCAACTGTTGCTGCAGAAAAACAGAACCCAATTTACTTATTTTTATCTTGTCTGGTCACTGGAGCACTGCCACAGATTCGATTTCCCAAACTCAAACCTGATATTCACAATTTTCACAGCATTACCTGTGCTGTACTTTACTGATTTACAATTAAAAATGACCATATGAATTGGCTTCAGGATGTGAGAAATAGGCAGAGTAACTGAGACAGAAAAATTTGAAGACTGAGATTTGAAACTAAAACGGGTGGAGATGGAGTCAAACTGCAAACATGTCCAACACACACACTCTCTCAGAACACGAACATAAACTGGGATGTCCCTGCATCAAGGGATTTGCAATGAGCTGAATATACATTAGTAAATAGGATCAATGTTTTATGCATTCAGGTAGATTGATCACTCCTAGACATCATATTCAGAACCACCACATAGGACATGTGACCACAGACCAGCTTTAGCACAAAGTGTAGTTATGCAAGCGTCTGCTGATGGATACACACAGACAGACAAGCACAGACCCATCTGTCTAAAAATGGCAACAAGAATAACCCACCCTCATGTGAGCTAAAGTGCTGCAGGTGGCACAGAGCCAGAAAACCCATTTACAAACGCTTGTGTTCAGCCCACTGCGTTAACGCTCAGCCAGGCCTCCCTTTGAACTGGGTCCACTTTGAAAAAGGTTGGCTGTTACAGATTTGCTGTCACACTGCTGCTTCCTCTACACAGTCATTAGCCTATATTCAAAATACTCCTGTGCCAGTGAATAGTTAGTGGGAAGGGAAGGGAATCCTCAGCGCTCAGTGGGAAGAACATTTCATTTCAAAATGCAGCCATATACTTGATTCTCCTGCTTATTCAGCACCAAGGTGTAAAATTGGTGCTTGTCTCATCAATTATGTAATAAATTACTGCACATGGCTTTTGAATCAGCTCCATTTCAATTGTTTCTTAAGTCTTGGAAAAATAAAACTTAAACTGAAACCTGACAGAATCTTAAAGGATAGAAAATCACTAATAAAAGATGATCTTTAAATATAAGTTATAACAACATTAACACATTTTTTGCTACACCAACACTGCACAACACAACACTGACATATAATCTCCTTTTAAGCTAATTTGCAAACTTGTTAGCATAAAGTATTTACATTTCCAGAAGCATGTAGCTATATTTGCATTTATTTGGAGTTGTATTTTTGGCTACATGACAACTTTTCATTCTTGTTGTAGCTCTGTATTTGGTCACCACCAGCTACCATCTGCACCACAGTTGCTCACTTTGTCTACTGTGAGTCTGCTGTTGCAGATGGACACATAGAACAGAGCGGGCTGCTGTCGCTAAACATAAAACTATAAGAGTGGTGAGAGAAAAACCAAAACAGTGAGCTCAAAGGTACTAAAATACATTCAGGGACTCAGTGCATAAAGGCCACGAGTGGAAACCACTGTTGAATGCGCGAGAACTTCAAGCCCAACATGCTACCTTGATGAATATAGCCACGTTGGCTCAGAAGTACTTTGAAAAACCGCCGTCACTTAACGTCCTCTGCCGGATCTAGAAATGTGACCTGAAACATCAATTCTGTGCAGAAACACCCAAGTTTTCTGGGCCTGAGCTTGTGTCAGATGTACTGAAAGTCAGTGGAAGCATGTTCTGTTCACATTCTATCTTGTTTTCAGGAAAATCTGACCATCGAGGCTGTTACCAGCATCTGTGATGGTATCAGGGTGCATCAGTGCCTACGACATGGGTAACATGCATACCTGTATATGTAAAGGTAAAACACGTGGAGCTGTAGATTGGGATTTTAGAGACACATTTGCTGCCATCAGGGCAACGTCTTTACCCAGAAAGTCAGTGGTTATATCAGCAGGGCAAAACCCGGCTTTATTGTGCACGTGCTACAACAGCGTACCTTCATAGACACAGGGTGCTTGTGCTTGACTTGCCTGGCTGCAGTCCAGATCTGTGTCCTATCAAAAATGTGTCGAGAATCATGAGGACGACAATCAGATGACTATGACCGCAAACTGTTAAACTGCTGAAATGTTGCATCCAGCAAGAACAGGCAAATATTCGACAATTAGTCTCAGTTTCCAGACAATTACAAAGTGTGATTAAAAGGAAAGGTTGACTATATTTACAAAAATACAATTAAGATACATATATAATATAGTACACATATCACACACAAATCCAACAGATGCAGTCTTGACCGGACGCTCGTTGTCCAGACCCTGTTACATAACTGGGTGTAGACCCAGGTTTATTTCCTTTTAGCACAATTGAGATTTTAATCAGTTATTATTAATCAAGTGGCATGCTATAAGATAAGAATAAAGTCTGGCACGGCTAATTTTAGCAGTCTTGCGGTCATTAAAAGGTTGACAACAGTTGTACCATTACATAAACCTATTCAGAGGCTGGAGGACAAAGACACATGAGAGCCTTTTGTGTACAATGTGAAACATGAGAAGGGGAACGGAGAGAGGTTTTCACTGGAGCTTGTCTCACAAAAGAAGAACTGGTACAAAAGTATCACTTCATATGCAAACACTGCTTTTTATTTGAAAGAGTGAGGTTGGATGACTGAAATCCAATAACAAGACAGGAGATCAAACATTCCTGGTTTAAATATTCCTGCTGCGGTGAGCCGTCGCTCCCACAGATACAAAGACTGTAGAGTTACAATTAGTTTATTGTTGGTTTAGTAGTAGTAGTGTACCTACCCTTTCTTGTACTTGAGGGAAAGAGCCTTCCAGAAGTTTATTTCCTCATCTTTTGAGGAGAATTTTGGTATCATGTCCTCTTCCATGGCAAACCAGTCTGGAGAGGAAGGAATCAGGAAACAGGAGTGACACAGTGGAATAAACAAGAAGAAAGGGGCACGTTTATTACATAAAGAACTGAATCTGTTGTGACATGCTAATGCAGCTCCATTAATACCCTCAAGTGTATTGTAGCAGCAAAAAACTCTCCTATTTTTAAGTCTCACTAGTGTCTTCAGGTTGCTTGTAGCTTAATTTCTAAACCTAAAATCACTCTTAGTCCCTCAGAAGGCAGCAAACATCTGGATGCATAACATCAAGTGAAAAGTTGACTGATTTAAACCACAACAGGGAATAAATTAAAGAGTTCCCAGAGTACCCCGAGGATTACGCTACACAGAGAATCACATACCCCTCACAAATTAACATCCACATTTTTTTATGTGCTTTAGTTTGAGCAAAACTGTTTCTTCCAGAGTTTGAATTTTATGTGTGACTGTACAACTTGCTTAAAAAAATGCACCACTCGTTTATTTCAGCAGACTTTCTTAAAATAAGCTTTTACATTAAACAGGTTATTTTGTCGTGCTCTTAAAATATAGTTGGTTTCCAGTTTAATTAATGGGAAACAAAAGTGAAAAGGAAGGGTAGTTAACCTTTGAACCTATGTGATTGTTTGTAGTGGAATATTGGAAGGCAAAAAATGAAACTGTCATTAATTGTTGGGGTCAATGGGGGCCTAGGAGCAGGACGTTTCCTCTGGGGCCCCATAAAAGGTTAATACGGCCGTGTATTATAATACAGAGGGAGAAGGAGATGTGGGGCAACTTCTATGCTCCCCTGCACAGTTTGGATTATATCCAACCATATCACCTACAGCCTGGGGAGAAACTCAGACGACATTACAGCAGAGGAAAAAGCAAGACAGGGTCTGGAGCCTGGGAAGCTTCTTAAATTAAATAACACAATTAGAATTTCAGAAAACCATTTTTCCTCCATGAGCTTGATGCTGATCTGTGAATTAATACTTCATGCTTTAAAATGCGGTGAGAAGAAAGACGTACTGAGACAAAAGTCAGAGGACTGGTTTACTATTTAATCTTAATCTGATCTTAATTACATATTTAGTGAAAAGGTTTTAATCCAAACGAGAATCGACCCTGTTGAACACTGATCACACGCTGATCTATTTAAAATAATCCACCCATCCGAAAATCTTCTAACACAAGAAGGTATTTAAATAAACACACTGGAAATGTCTCTTTTAAATTATAACCTGACACAGGAATGATCTATAAAATGACACCGACGACAGCGACTGGAAACAGATGATGCTGAGCTCAGATGTCAAAACTGGGTGTGCAAACAAACCGAGGAAACGATTCACTTTCGACCCGCCACATATCAGCGCTAGTGTTTTGATTCTACTGTTCTTCTACCAAAAACATGACAAAATAAAGGAAAATGTATTCTGTACCTGAACATCGCCTCAAACAGTGATGTTTATCAGTGCATTGTGCTCGCAGCTCGACTGTCTCCGTTCACCGTCTGATGATCTGTGCTCGGTCCGCTCAGCACAGTATTTAAAGGAAAATACACCCTAAATACGAATTCAGAATTATTTATTTATTATTTATTCAGTTAAAATTATCTATTAATATTCCACAAATTCAGAATATCAGTGTAAACAATACAGCAACGACAGAGACAAACAAAACAAATAAAAAAATAAAATAAAAACAAAATTAGAATATATTTAGGGTGGCTTTCTCCCAGTATTGTTGTGTTCACGGGCCTCAATGCTGCTCCTGCACTGCGCATAACAGCGCATGTTAATGATAAATTAGCATCATCTGGTGGTTATAAACTAGAACAGCTATTTAATTAGGACTAATGTTGGAGCCTAGAGTCGAAAGGAAGGATCTAGGAGTTAGATATAAAAATACAGGAAGAATATCCAGAAGCTTCCATCAGTTATCAGTGTTAAATAGTGGCACTTAAAGTAGTTTTAACAATATTTGAAAATATCATTTAGACAACTTAAAATACTGCAACAGGTAATCACCATACTATATTTTAAAAGATAGACTCAAATCATATTTTTGTGTTTTGTAGTAGTCAACTTCTTATGATATTGAATACGTACAAAAAAAAAAAAAATTTGTTTGATTTTCTGCTTGTTTTGTTTTTTTTAGAGGTTGTGCCTGATTGTTGTGGTCAAAGCGGTCTATTAAAACTACATTTGTAAATCAGAAAGTCATTTTGAACATGACGAAACAAAAATCCACCTCTGTCGTCAGAGACGTCGAACACGTGTTGCCATGGGAACCAGAATTGTGTGGAGAGACCCCCCCCACTAAGCGTCTGAGTTGAGCCATGGCTTCTTTGCAAAAATTAAAAAGCTTTTCGTTGAAGTCCTGGGAATTCAGAGACACAGAGGTGGAAGACAGAGACAGAAAGACAATGTTTGATGTGTTTTATGGGAAGATGAGAGAGGTTTGTGCTGGAGCATTTTAGTTGAGTGTAACGTTAGCTAGTAAGCGAGCTAAACTACCGAATAATGTGTCTTTGCGTGAACCAACTGTCCCACAAATTAGCTAACGTTAGCTAACGCTAATGATAGCGTCATGGATAAAACTACAAATAAGACCCACGAACAATAACTCAACAACAATTTAAGCTAAGTGTAATCTATAAAAATGCTCTATTACCAGAAAACGTCCTGCATTGAAAATGTGATTTAGTCAAGCACGTATAACTAGCAAAATGTGCTTAGCTAAGTATTAGTATTAAAAGTAAAACAAGCCTACTCAAAACAAACAACATGGCCCCTGTAAGTGTTGTCCTATTGTATTATGTATATATATTATAACTTTCTTACCCAGGACAACAGCTAATAATAGTTTTCATTAGGGGTTAATTTCTCTTCTTGATCAATTGATTGATTGTTTAGTTACAAACTTCCTGTGTTTTGTAAGAGAAAATATTCATTTATTTTAACTTAATTTGTAAACTAATAAAAACTATCAGTTAAATATAATGGAGGAAAAAGTAGTAAATATTACTCTCTGACATGTAGTAGAAGTACAGTAGTATGAAAAGAAAACACTCAAGTAATGTACAAGTACCTCAACTTTGTACAGTAAAAGAACACAAGTACAGTAAATTTTAACATAAAAAACTACTTTCAAAATGTAAGTGATAAAGACTGAAGCTGCCATTCCCAACTTTGTTGGCTAGTCCAATCTTTTTTTGGCTTAACACGTTTTGGATTTATGTTTAAGAGTTAAACAGTTAATCAAACAGTTCTTCCAAATTATTCTATACTTCATTAATTATCTCATAATGTTTCTTGTGGCATTTTGGAGGTGTCCAACATCTAGGCTGGAACCACTGAATTAAACTAGGTAACTGTATAAACAAGCTGAAAGTACTGTTTACACAGTATATAGTCCTAAAAAATTAATGTAATTGATTATAAGGGATACAAGGGATGTTTTTCTTTTTAGATTTGCTACTTTTAATGATACTAGTTGTTGATTGTGATTTTTTATTAGCACAATAATAAAATAACTAATTATATAGTAATATTAGTAGTCATAATGTCCTATCTGGGCAAAAATCTGGTAAGTGAACATGCAAATAAGTGTCTGACAGGTTGACATGACAATAAAACTGAGTTTTCATGATTTCAGACTAAACCAAATTAGAATTTCAGTCATTTTCTCTTGATCCCATTAACACATAGAATTGCTCATTGGGAGACACCAACAAAGGTCATTTTCTATTACATCATCTTCAGTCTGTCCCCTATCCTCTGCCATACAGTTCCTCCTCCTACTGGCCTTTATGAGCTGAAATACAAGGCTGTTCTGGCCATGGGATTGGCTCACGTGTTTATTGTGTATGTCTGTATTTTCCTCTGAGTGCAGGAGAACAATGGGTTTCTAGGATATAAGCTTTTATAAACATTGAGGGCGAAGTAGCTTGCTGAGGCTTCACTCACTCTGCTTGAGAGCCTGAACTGAAAAGAAGAGAAATTTAGACGTAGATAAAGAGGAATAAAATAAAATGGAGAAAACTGAGCCACTAAAAGCAGAGGGAAAGAAAGAAGAGGAAACTGGGAGTAGTTTATTTGACCTGGTTATGGCACAAAATAAGGATGTGGAAGAAGATGTGGTTGGTATTCAGTTTCAGAGCAGGGGAGAGGAATTGAACGATTTCTGAAGATTTGTTAATGTTGATTGTTTTCCTACTAAATTCTAAAATCTAAAATTAAATGTGCATGTGATAATGATCCTCCATTCATCCATGTACTAGAGCTTTTCTGTGGCTTTTTCTAAGACGATTATCATTTGTCTTGACAGAAGATCGTGCTGCAGCGGCTGATAGTGATTGCTCGGCTCCACAACGATGCTGACAGAACAGAACTGGGAGGTCAGTCAGCAATTACCTTAGAGCTACAAAGACAAAGAGCACAATACTCAACAGTTAATAACAAGACCCTGCTATTTCACTGACACGATTCTTTATTTATAATTAATTTAATGATTCCATTCTCCTTAAGTTTTCCTGTAGGGGAAATAAAGGGTCTTGTCTTGCCTTTAATATTACAAATTACAAATGGATGTAAAATGTGTTTAGGTGTTTTTATGGCTTTCACACATATGTGTGTGGATGGGTCTGGAGGACGTTCTTGTGAATTCTTCTTGTGGTTGCTTTTCAAGGAAGTCTTCCAGAACAATGACATAGCCCCAAGAAAGGCTGGAACTGTGTGCTGACAACAGAACTGAGCTTTCTCTGAGTTTCTGATATTATTGTGTTTTTTTCCATACAGCTCATTATGAGAAGCTCAACTTTCAGTTAAGCAAACAGTACATATGGGAGAATATGACGGGCCTGCTGCTAATTTATCCATCCTGTCTGCTTCATATTATTGAAGTGAGTATAAGTGTTACTGCAAATAAATACACGCAGCACCAGTCTGTGATGAAGGTTTATAAAGTTAGGTGTGTTGTGTGGCTCTCTTCCAGTCATCCAGGGACATTCTGGTTTCTGTTTTGGAAGACCTCAGGGACACGCAACAACAGACAGTCCGGTTAGTGATGCCATGTAATGTATGATATATAATGCAAAGCAGTATAGTGATTCAGTTCAAATCAACTAAACCGATGGACTGCATTACACAGAAGGTGCACGTCTGCAGTACAGTACTTTTAGCATTTGCTTTGTTATTGTACTAGCCTGTTAGCTTTGGCATTTTATCAGAAACCAAAGTACCAGACAAATTTATTTAAGATCTGACTTAGTGAGAGTGCTAAATGAAAATTCAGGGGAGCAACCAAAGCTAATATAATTCTTCCTGGGGGAACCATGAGTGTCTGTGCAAATTATAATAGCAATACACTCAATATTTGTGGAGACGTTCAAAGGCACACATGTCAACATCATGGTGGTGCTAGAGAAAAACTCATTCTCTTGTCAGCCTTGCTTCTACTAAAAAGGACTGCCTGGTAGTTCAATGGGATAAGCATCAGACTGGGATGCAGAAGGTGGCAGGATTGAATCCCAGCCCAGACCCCATACCAGGTGTGTCCTTGAGCAAGACACCCGGGCGCCACCTGTGGCTGCCCACTGCTCCCCCCGAGTGGGGGATGGGCTAAATGCAGAAGTCAAATTTCATTGTAACATGTAAATGTAATCAATGACAATAAAGCTGATCATCTTATCTGCCTGCACTCACATGGTGTAGCCTTTAATTGCCTTCAGTATGCAGAAGCATCCAGTGTCATTACTGTCATTTTTAAATCCTTTTCTAGGAATCTGAGGATTCTCACTCAGGCAGGTGAAGTTATTTGGAAGTTGAGTCATAGCAGCTGGACTTTTTTCTTCCTTTTGACCTAAAATTAGCTGTTGGACAGTAGTTGCTCCTTTACTTCACATTCTAAGAATTCTTAAGCATTGCTGCTGACATGGAACATATGGATGCTGTAGTATATATAGAATCATACTAACTATTTTTACATCCTTTCTTAGTAAATTGTTGGAAGAACCTAAAGTTGTTTTCATGGCACACGACCCACAAAGCAGGCTGTTCCAACAGTGGAGCTACAAGGTTTGCTTTTATCTTTCCTTCTGTTGAGGTTGCATTAATGTGAGGCAAATACAGATAGGAAACAAAGTAAAGGTGTAACTGAGTAGTGAGGCCACCACAAGCCTACAAAATAGTCAGGCTGAGATCTGGTGACTGTGGAGGCGAGAACATGCTAATTCATACACTTTTTATCACCCCTTTGTGCAAGCATCAGCAGTCACTAGGTTTCCATGCTCATTTACTTTATTCAAGGTTTTCCTCCACTTAATCATTAGAGCTCAGTATCCATGGGTATCATTTGACTGAGTGATTTATGCACCTTCAGAAGGTGCAGTTATGCTGTTATGCTGCTGATTTATGCTGTTATCTGAAGGTGCTGGAAGCAGCTCAGATGGCTGGGGGCCACAGGTCTAAGAGACTTCAGGAAGAGGAAGAGAGAACAGAGACTCTGGTTTGCACTGTCCTGTCAGCACTGCAGGATTTAAGCAAGCACCCCGACATATCTAAGAAGGTGTGTTTACAATTTTAGTATCTCATGGTTTTTTTGCATACTACTATACTCATAAAATAGTCCTGTTATTGTGAGTTTCTAACTTAAGATTTTCTTTGACTGTACATGAAGGTTCTTCCTGGGTCAGTGTTGGATGAGACTCCGGAGCTGATAGTCCCTCAAGAGATTCTAGAAAAGCTGTTGGCTCGTGATGAGCTCCAGAGTCCACAACAGTACCTACAAATGTACAACTCCCCCTTAAATGTCAGCATGGACTTTGGTAAGAGGCACTTTCCAGTCAATATGGGAGTTATGATAAATATAAAGCATTCAAAGTGAATTACTGTAAATATTAATCAAAAGTTGACTTTACTATTTTAAATATTCTGATTGCTGAACAGGACAAGTCATACGAAGCAGATGCCTCACCACAGTTTAACTTTCTGGACACAAGACCAAAGGTGAGCACTCATCATACATGTATCGTCTATATACTGGATATTGAACCCTTTATCAGTTAAAGGGTCACTTCACCAAAATTACATATGTGCAGATCATCATGTAGATAGATTTGGTTTAATTTGCTCAGGGTTTTTTTTATATTTCTGCTTTGACCCCAATATGATTGAATTGAAAGGAAATTAGTTTGTGATGCTCGGACACAGGATTATTTTATTTGGTAAATTAGTTACAACAGAAACTGTAGAGAGTATAGACTGTGGATAAATCAGAGCAACAGGGACATTGTTACATTTAGAAAGAAATGTTGAGTTTTTAAGCTACAGCAGCAGCATCCATCACTTCAGTCCAGACTGAAATATCTCAACAACTACTGTATAGAGTAATTTTTGTTTTTAGTGAAATATTATAGCAGTTATTTGATGGATTGCCATTAAAGCTGGCACAACAGTGCCCACAGAATGATGCCTAATTACTTTTGTGGTCCCATAATTTTTTATTTAATGCCACCAGCAGGTAAGTCAGTGAAAAATGTATATGTCAACTAGACAGGTTGACTAATTGTGAGATAATTATGGTTCCTAGACAATGAATTTTCAGTTCTCCTCTTCACCTTTGTACGGCTGACATAGATGGTTATTAGTTTTATCTTTGGTTGTCTTTACAACTTAACAGAGATGCCAGCATGGTCTTACACCTGTTTAAATATCACTTTTCTATCTATGTCAGCCCCACAAAACAAACTGTCCATTCCTCTCTACCATCTGCATGACTACATGGCACAAGAGGTAGCTCAAGGAAAATGTGCCTTGCAATCTGGGTGACTGTACCCGTTATCATGATGTTTTTGTCAATTTTCTCCTGCCTTAAGTTGATTGCTTTTTTTCTTTGCTTAAAGCGCAATGTGTTTTGACCATGACCACTGTACAGTAAAGTGTGTACAGCTGTTTACAGTACAGCAGGGTTGCTTGTGATCATAGACGTCTGAATGCAGGGGCATTCCAGTGCTGTCTAAGTCAGCCACTTACTTTTGATTTACCTTGCAATTCAGAACTCACATCAAATGTTTTATGCCTCTGCAGAATGTGTTCGGCCTTCACTAGAGCACCCTGAAAGGTGACATGGCAGAGAGGAATCACTGTGATTCAATCAGACAGTTTTATAACAACATTTAAGATACTGCTGCACTTTTCCTTCCTTTCTGTTACACTTGCCTGCTCTGAAAATAGTTCTGTTCTCTTTTATACATGGAAATGATTCCGTGTATAAAAAAAGACATTTATCATTCACTACAAAAGCACATAAAATACAAGTAATATAAAACATTTTTAATAGTTTCAACAGGATCATCTTTTTTTTTTCCTTTTTTATCTTACACTGTGCTCCACTTCGTGACCGGGAGTTAGCATGTCTTAGAAAAGGCATTTCCTCTTCACTCCAAACTTTGAAGAGTCCACATCACTACATTTTGACACGAAGAACCTTTGAGTCTAAAAACATTTCTGTGATCACTCATGTATTCCCTTTTTATATTGGCCCCCAGTACTTGGAACTTAAACTTGAAAAAAAAACTTGCAATGGCTACATGCACCAGTGTAATCTACAAACTGTATGGGTAAAAACAAACTTTTATGCAGCAGGGTTTTTTTGCTTCTTGTAGGATTTCAGTGTAAATTCACTTCAGCAGATTTTGGTAATTTGAAGACAAAATCTGGAAAAAAAAAAATTCTGGGCACAAACCATTTGAGTCTGAAGTGGTTTTCCTATTTGCTAGATTAAAAGGCAGGAACAGTATTGTATTGTTGTAATACAGAAGAAACAAGGTGAAAACAAATAGCAAAGCAGAACTGATGAAGAGTTTGACTAAAAAGCTTAAAGGTGGTTCTGAATAATCCTTCTCTTAAAAATCTATTTACTTATAAAAATAAATACAAGCACATTTATATAGGACCAAAGATGAGACGTATTTCATAGGCATGGTTAAAAAGCATGCTGCTGAGTTTCACACAGAACAATGTCAAATCAAACACCCCTTCCCCAAAAATTGGTCATTACGCTTTTTTTTTAACTGAATACCCCTCCACCCTCTTTTACCTGAAACTATGTCCACAACACACACAATCCCCCGTTATCACAACCTATGAGGTCAACATCGTCTATCACCAGTACATTCCACCTATTCGTATAAAAAAAGGCTTTCGTATTTTAATGCTCAAAGGGCATGCTTGCAAAAGCTGTAATACTAGAAACTGTCAGTGGAATCTCTCTGCTCGACAGGGTTATTGTCAATAAAGTTGTGTTTGATGAATACTGTATGTACAAGCCTTGATCTGAAACCCTTTAATACAAAACGAAGAGCAGCACATTGTTACACAGAAATTCAGACAAAGACAGGACAGACCATTCACCTCAGCACAACCTATTTGCAACAATAACTTTTTTTTAAAAACACTTTTGTGTTCAGCATTTCATTTTTCTTTAAATATTCAAATTATAAATACTGGCTGTAGCATTTGACGATGCATTGATTTAAACTCAGCAGGTGGATCTGATTGAATGCAGAAACTGGTATGAACTATATATCAGAGATGAGACAAATTAGTTGATTAGTCTGACTGACAGAAAAATTATTTGGAATTATTTTATTTTTTGTTTCAGCTTCTATATTATTAATATTTATTGCTTTTCTTTGTCCTATATGATAGAAAACTGTATAACTATAGTGTGTCAGTAAGTTTGTGAAATTATGGTGCCTATTTTTTGCTGTTTTCCAACATTTTATTGATCAAATAATTAACGCATTATTTTAAAAAAATGCAGTAATGAAAAAATCAATCAGATTCTTATAGTTTTTCTTTATGTTAAAATTAAAAAATGACATCTTATATGTAATATGATGATGTTACTGTGTAGATGTTTGTTTTCAATCATGTTGTGGAACTGAGGAGTTTCAATATTTGCTGTCTAATAGTCAAACCAAAAGATAGTAATGCAGCAGTTCATATGCAGAGTCTCTTTTAACCTCTTAAACCCTGCTGAACCCTTTGATTTACCCGTCATTACAGCTGCAGGTCCATGCCCACAGAACATATTTTCAACTTCCAAATAAGACCCACACATTTTCATAAATATCAAATGTGGCAAAATGTATGACATGATGCACAACACATCTTGAATTCATCTTTAAATGTACTGTAGTGTCATGAGGCTGCAGTGGCAGAACAGGCATATAAATGCAGTGTTGTTACAGTGTGGGCAACTGTTCTTCCTGTAAAGCTGAAATCAGGGTTCAAGAGGTTGATTTTTAGTCAGAAACTCTGCAAAACAAGCACTAACACTTGCTTGTAATTAGAAAATCTACAAGATTTTACCTTACCCTACATCTGTGCCATAAGAGCTACTGTACCATTTTTACTATGTGAGGTCTACTTGATGTTATTTTGTGTTGAATGTGACATTATTGTGCTAGAACCTGCAACATTATAATATTATATGTACAGTATAGTGTTTTAACGTTCATCATAATTTATATATTAATACATTATTTGTATATATCTATATATATTTAAATTTGTCCTCTGTCGGTATATACAGAACATGTATGTACAGAGGCTTTAGTATTTACACAAAGGTCCTGTGAATAATATCCCACCAAAAAAAAAAAGAGGATGGTAGAGCAGCACAGTGACTTTGAGGCCACGTGTAGCGGATGTTCTCAGGACAAAAAGAAAATCTTATAAAACTGGATAGGTCACAGCAAAACCCACCGCAAGGCAAATAATAAACCACTGCTGTCGCATGCAAACCTTGATACTCCAGTTTTGACTTTCAAGTTTTATCTTAAACCAAACCTCAGATTCCTGAAAAAGTTTTAATGCGGCAGCAGAGAAATTCTGGTCCCATGTTTCTTTTTTTTCTTTAATCCTCAAATGAGATTTATGTGTAGTGGAAACAATCTCAACTCCTCAGACCTAGTAAAAAGTATTCAGAAATATATCTGTATAAATACTCTCAGCAAAATAAACTCATATACACATATCTTTTCACGTGCCTCTGGTTCACTTATATAGACTAAAAATATCAGACAGAGTTCCTATAACCTGCAGTGTGGAGGTGGCTGAAACTGAAACTGCACTGTCAGAAAAAAAGGGTGCTTGTTGTACCACTGAGGCTGCAGTTTGTTGTTTTAACAAAAAATAGCTCTCTTTTTTCTGGGAGTGTGTCAAGACTGCTTTCGCTTCTTTGTTGTGATATGATAGGATGAATAGCTCAGGGCAAGAGGTGAGAATCTCATTCCTGTACGCTATGACACCTTGTCAGGGTTTATTCTTCCATATGGAGCCTCCAGTGTGCCACCAGAATAATTATACACTTTTATTGCCTTTGTAATTAGAATCATTTAACTAATCAAATTTAAATGAGCTACTAAATTAGCATTTTAATTATACATTATAAAACATAAAGCAGCTGTATTTAATACTTTTAGATGTCTTTACCAGCTTTCAGTTCACTGTTTTAGTTTTACGGCCTGCAACTTTGATGTTTTGGTTGACAGTGTCGTTTTTATGCAGCTCATCGGCAAACAGTTAGCTACAGCAGCTACTGTAGAGTGTGAGATGCTTCTTTGAAGACTTGGTAGAGATTGAAAAACAGACTTAAAAGCAGAGTGAACATTGGAATTAGATTAATCAGGTGGAAAGGAACAAAAATAAATAAATTGCTGCAGTTTTAAAAAATAAAGCTAAAAAATGAAATAAATTAAAGTGTTTCTTACTCTACTTCTGACTTTAAATGGTCACTTCATAACTGAATTTTAAGTTGGAACCAATTATATATAATTTCACAATTTATTACTTGCTTTAACATTTGCAATGTCTAATTAGACACCTAAATATTAAAAGGTACCATGTGGGCCTTTTTAAAACAACTTGTGCCCATAGCACATACTTATTAGTGCCCTTCTCCAATTAAGCATATTGGCTCCCCTCACCCACAATTGGGGATTTACCATGTACATTATGTATTTACAAGTAGCTTAATGGGGAAAAACTGTTGATGTCAGCTTCCTACTTTTAATCCCCATTTAGAAATATTGGGGATTTCTGACTGTGTTATTTACCACTTGGTGACATGTCAACAAACTGTTGGCAGAATGGTTGCAAACACGGTAGTTGCATCAAAATAAAATCAATATTAACATCATCAGACCATTTAGTCTGAGCTATAGATGGAAACAAACTGCTGCAAATATGTAACAAAACTTCTATCTCATGTGACTGTGACTACAGTGTTAGTATTAGCGCTAACCATGTGCTGGTTTTCCCTCATCTTCCCATTCTACCAATATTACACAAATACAGCGTTCAACCTCAACAAGGCAACTATAAATGAATTCCAACCCACACAGCAGCATCAGGGACTCTGGCACCTGTTGCTATTGTGTGGGTGTGTGTGTTTGACTTAATTTAATTTAAATAAATGTTCTGGTGGCACAGGTCCATATCTACACATTCTGCCATGAAACATGAATACTTAACACTTATTATTTTGACACTGATGAATGAAAAATCCCATGTGACGTTGTTTGCTGCCAAAAATAATTCTGATTGATCACATGTAGTGATCCCATGTTTCTTTTTTTTTATGAAACTTGCTGGAACTTTCACAAACTACGTGTACGTGTCTCATATTTGACAGCTCCCTGACAGCATCGACTATATTATATCTGGAGGACGTGGTACCTTTATAGCTCTCCTGTGAATACAAAATATGATTTGATTCATAATTTTAATCATATATGTTTGGAAAATGCAAATTTCATACAATAAATATTCAATGATTGATATCCTGATTGATGTAAATATAACCTCTTTGCAACCTGATAGTTATTTTTCCTAAATGTCTAAAACATGCATTCCAGTTTATGCTCCACGACACCAACAGTGCAACATCATATAGTACAATTACACATTACCACACATTAACAAAATACACATACACACTTTCCAGAACAACACACTGCCACACTCACAGTGAACGCTCAGGTGGGACAAAAATTCAGGGTTGTTGCCACCACATGCCAGAGCGAGGCATTTCAACTAACACCCCTGAGGAATGGAGGAGGAACTTGAGACGCGAGTGAAACAGTGAGAGAAAGCAGAGGGCAGCCTACGTATTGGCAGGACAGATGTACAGTACTATGTCGGTGTTCCTTCTAAAACTCACTCATGAGAAGCAGCAGCAAAGAGCACTCATTCCTCCCAGCAGCCTGTTTCCACTTGTGTGTGAAGTTAAAGGCAATATTGCAAGTGAATCAAATAAGGCAAAAAGACACTAAACAATAAATGTTAAAAAAAAAAGAAAAAAAAAGTTTCCAGCTAACATAAAAATGACGTCTTGCGTGTCAGATCAAAAGTCCCCTGATGACATTGTTGCTAACACCTCAAGATTGTGAGCATGGAGATTTCTTTTAGTTCTGTTATTTTTTGTTATATGTATAGAACATATTGTTTTTACACGTCAGCCTCTCTGGATCGACTACAGGTGTGATGGTGTGACCCAGAGGGGCCCTTGAAGTAATCCAGCTGCAAAGGTGAAATGAATGAGTGGTGGGGGGTTTTGAGCGACACGGTGCAGCAGTAGCGTTTAATTTTATCAGCTGGAGGGCTGGGCTGACTCAGTGGCGTCATAGCGCTGTGCTTTCAGACTCCTCCTCCGACTCCGCTCTCCTGTTGGTCGACCCGAGCAGTGCCACTGAGTTCCTGAAGGGGTAGATGTGGGGCAAGTCAAATATACCATCCAGTTCCATGTTAATGACGGGGATGTCCAGGTTGCAGAGAGAATCTGGTAGAGCAGAAAAAACAGACAACATAAGCAGAGAGGAAAATGAAATCACTGTTAATTTGGGTAAAAGAAGAGATGTTGAGTGGAGCATTCCAGATGTGGGTTCACGATGCTGGATGATGGTACACACAGCATGTGGGTCATCAGAGGTCCAAACCACACAGTGTGAATAAATAAAAAATGCATGATAGGGGTGCACATTACAGCGGAAAACTAATCATGAATCCAGTTATACTTTTGCACCTACAGTACTTATCACTAACATTACACATATTGTGTCATGGTAAAACTTTGAGTAAAACTTGATCTTCTGCTTTAACAGCCTTCAATGTTCTGGTTTCAGGTTTTCTACCAGATGTTGAACCTGGACGCAGGGATTTACTTCCATTCAGCCACAAGAGCATTAGTGAGGTCCAGTACTGAAGGGTGCAGACCTATCAAGTCCACAAACACAAACTGCCAGTAGTAAAACTATTTTGTCTTTGAGGGCTGCAGCCCTGCTTGTTTTTCAACTACAGAATCGTTGCCCCACCTACTAATTATTACCTGGATCCGGTGTGTTCAGTCCAACAGAAGTTGGAAGATACCCTTTGTCTTCCCCTCATCTGAGGTGGCAACGTTCAGCTTCTGATTGACCCCACCCCTGGTCTAAAATATCATTACATTAAGAACTAAAGAGTTCAAGTGATAAAACTGTTCCAGATCAAAAGTACAGCATAAAAGTATAAACTCATATTCGCTTATTGCAAAAGTAGGTTGGAGCTAATTTTGTATCTTGAACTCTAAAATGTCCTGCTGACTATCTTAAGTCTTTATCTTTTGAAAAAAACAAAACAAATCTACTGTATGTGTCCGTGTTGAAAAAATTACGGCTGATACGGCTCAAAATTTTCAAAAGGGTATAAAAAAGGGTGTTGTCTATAATTTTGCAAATGTGGCTTAAGTAGATTATTATTTTGTTAATTACATGTGTAGGGTTAATTCTTTAAAGCTGTGACACTTACTATCCAATTTTGAAAGCATGGTGTAAAAATGTAGCAAAAAGGTGAGTCAAAAATATTGAAAAAGTAAACATTACAGTTGAAGTAATTTGTTGTCCATTATTGCAGACTGCTACTCTAAATACAATGTTATTTTTAGGAACAAATCAGGATTGTAGTAATAAAGCAGTAGTATAGCAAGTATTGTTACTGGCATTGGTATTGGTTGAAATGACTGGAATGATCCCCGATGCTTATACCTGATTCTGATCTTCAACAACAACATTCAACAAATTCAAGTAAACTGTCAGGACCTACGACCACTGAATAGTTACAAATACTGTAGTATATCAACCTCAGTTTGATACAAATAAGTGATCCTTATTTGGTATCATTTGGGACAATGATGATGTCTGTGATGGACAACTGGAACAAACAGGAAGTGTGTTGAGGAAAACATTGTGGAGTGGAGCGGGGAGCGTGTGTGGTGGGGTGTTATGGGTGGGAATCCCAAATGACGAGAAAGGTCAGAGGTTTTTGGCATCTCCCCTATTCTGTTCAGACTGGACAGTCTGTTTGACACGTCCAGGTATAAGCCATGCATCAGTCTCAGCCACCATGCAAAGGCCAACAAAATGAGAAAGGTGAGCTGAAGGCAGCCACTGTTTGTTGATACAGAGTGAGGTTGCTGTAGAACAGTGAATCAGATGGCAACCAGGGCCTGTATTTATCAAACTTTACACTACAGAACTATCTAAAGGACCAGCCTGAGTAAAAACAAAACAAAACACATTTATTAAATGTTTTAAGAGCAACTGAAGTGATCACATATCACTTTTAGTCAGAGAAGGAATAGCTAATCAGAGCTTTAGATCAACCCTACATCTGACATGTAGGGTTTGTCTAGATTTTACAATCTAAAATTATTTATACAGGCTATGCCATATTTTATTCTTGTTTGTTTGCTGCCCTAATAACTGCCCAAAAATGTTGTAACACCCGCTAATGTCTAATTGCAAACGGTAAATTGAGTAAACTAAAATAGTTATAATTCTACTGCTGATTTATTACACTATACCATTTTTACTTTTATCTTTCACTAAAAATTCCAAAAGTTTGATAATTACAGTCCATGATCCAAAAACCTGCATCTACTGGCAGCTTCACCCAACTCTGAGCTAAGCTGGGGGAGGGATTGGAGGGATGGGGAGGTGAAACCAAAGCACAGGAACACCTGCTTACCCTAAAAGTCCCTCTCACACCTAGAATCACACTGAACCTCCTGCCTCATACCGCTGTAAGTGAGACAATAAGAGCAGTCGACAAGAGTGAAAAATCAGACAAATACATTAATAGAAATGAATAATGATTCTGAGGCCAATAATAATCATGATAATATCTGCCACGTAGTGCATTCATGTTACTCTAATCAGTTTCACACAGAATAACAACTTCAGTGATTAGTCTGTTATTCTGTGTTTGTCTTGTCTGCAATAAATCCCATAAAAAGACCAAAATCAATACAGCTGGACGCTGTAGTTTTTAGCAAACATTACATAAACAACAACAATTTCCCCAAGGGGATCAATAAAGTATTCATTAAACAGGAGTAAAAGCTGCACTTGCACCAGATTAACATGCATTTGGTGCTCTAATGAGTGTTTTAATTCTCATATTTAATGTCATAGTCTATTTTAGATTGTTATCCTATAAATCCAATTTAAAAGCATCTTCTTGTATTGTCTTTTATACATGAAGTAATTTAAATTGCCTTGTTGAAAGGTGCTATGCAGATAAACATGTTTTGCCTATGGCACAAAAAAGTAAGGTTTTGGGAATAAGTCAGCATTTGTTAAATTTGTTGTTGTTCTTTTCATTGGATTCATTGACAATAAAACCCCCCACAATATAATCAGCTTTATCCTGTGATTAACAAGCAAGAAGTTTAGGCGTTTAAAACATACACATACATATATAATGTACTTTACATTGCATACGTATGTTATTTAGCATGAAAGTTATCAACAAAGCTCCACTATCCTCTAAATCTGCTCTTCTCCAACCAGCACTCACTAAAGTGCAAATGTTTGTTACCTTGGGAAAAACTAAACTAGTAAGAGTGAAATATAGCTAAATATAAGCAGAGCCTGAAACGTATACAAAAACATACTGTAATCTGTTACCTGTGGACATGCTTTCCCCAGGAGACAAACCATCCAGAAGACCCGTCGAATGATCTAGAGGCTGGGGACTGGTGCCGGGTGTGGTGGGAGGCTGAGGAGGAGGTAAACTGGGTCTCTGCCGGGGGGGCTTCGGGGTCGGTCTGGCCTTAGTGAGAGTCCCAGCCAGCGAGGGTGGAGAAGAGAGAGACGGGGTGGTGGCCATCTGGGCCTGACCCGGGGAGCCGATGGTAGCGTATCCCTGTGGGTAGCTGAAACTGTATGGAGAGGGGGTGCTGGGAGGAGTTGGCGATAGGCTGACGGGAGACGGCTGACCTGTTGACTGGTCGGACATGGCTCCTGATGGGCAGTAAGGGCCTTTAGGTGGGATCGGGGCCAGCTTCTTTGCTGTAAAGAGACCCGTAAGAAAGAAATACACAAATACCACAAAATCTATGACATTTCCACCTGTTCTGTGAGATGGAGAGTGCTGGAGAAGGAGAGCATTCTCAGATAAAGATTTTCACTTTTAATGTTGGCAAAGAAAGCTATCATGGTCAAGTGGGTTGGATTATCCTTGTTCCGTTTGTTTTTCAAAGGTTCGCCAAAGGTTGTGGCTCTGAAAAAAAACCTATAATTTATAACTGTTACATTCCTCCATAGGTGGATGTAGAACGTGATTAATGTGTGTTGTGCTGGTTTCCTAGACTCTGCTCCTGCTCCTATTGTCTGCTTACAACCTGAGAACTTTATGTTTGATGAGCTATTTGGTCAGGACTTATTCCTTATTTCTCTGTATGTGGTCAGGGCAAGGAACTTAATGAGTATCGTTTGAGTTATCCCACCAAATATCTACCCCTGTAGAGGTGAGCTGCTGTTTGTTCAGTCATATTCAGGATTGTACTTTTGTTTGTCTGTCTCAGTCTACTTAGTAGCACGATTTTATTTCTAGTTTAGGGCTGTTTGATATGTTGTTTTTGCCAGGCTTCTCTCTGAAGTTCATTTTAAGCTTCTTATTCTAGAAATAACTGAATAAAAGTTCAAGCTAAAAGTCTCAGTTGGTTTTGTTACTTTTCTCTAGACAAAGCTTTGGTCATAACAATAACAATCATATTTTATAAGCTCTTTATATTAATTATATGCATATTTAATTTAGTTATTAAGTTGTGGAGTAACTGAATCTCTCAGATAAAGAACAACATTTCCCCCTTTCAATTGAAATTGAGAAGAAGCAGTAACTGCATTAAAGGATAAAAGTACTGCAAATTTGCACAGTCCTTGTGTAAATGTACTTTACATTCTTCCACTGCACACGGCCTTATTACCTCTCCTCAGGGTGTGTGGGCTGTGGTCTGAGTGCTGCAACTGTCCACTGGAGGTCACTGTTCCCTGGATTCCCTTCTGTCCAATCACTGGAGAAAGCTCCTTGTTCTTCAGAGTACTGAGGAGAGAGTGAAGAAGAACAACACACATGAATTATAAGCTGCCTTTTGCATGTCACTCCTGTTATACTAGTCAACCCTTTCTGTTTCCGTAAATCTCTTGTCATAAAAAAGAAAAACAGTAGTTCAGTTCAGTGTCAAATTGCCACTGTTGAAGACACTGCGGTGCAGCAGAAGCAGTCCAAAAATTCCCCAAAAACCCTGATGGCTTAATAGATTTTCCTTATTTTACAATGCAGTGCAGCCAAAATGCCAATGAGAAGAAGGGCCTGAAGGTCAGAGCATAACCAGTTTATATCCTGACAGTTTTTAGCTAATGACTCCCAGTTTCAGCAGATGAGGCAGGGATGGTGATTGATGCTAATGGGATTAAAAGTCAAGATGGAGCACTGCAGATGAGCATCACTGGGAATTTTTCCAGTATAATCATGATAATATCATTAATTGATGTTGCTTTCCATGTTGTGTTTATTTGTTCCTATTAAAGGTCTGATCTTGCAGTGCACTGTACCATTCACGGCTGACTGGGCCAACTGGTATGACTCATTAACGCCCACTTTTATAATGGTATTCACTGAACGCTTTGAATTTCCTTTGTTGCCTGGCAACTGGCTCCTGAATATACTGGCAACATGGAAAGCTATGGATTGCATACATGGCAGTTATATTAAAGATGGATCTGATTATGGAATTCCTAAAAATGGAGATTTCTATGATTGACAGATACTAAACCAAAGAAATTAATAAAAATAGAGAACAGAGTGGTGCTGGTGGGAGTACCTTAATCTCACCCATCTCCTTTTCTCCTCATATCATCCCTCTCTCAGACTTGTTTTTGTCCCTGTGGGGCCCCTCTTCATTTGTGTGTGAACTATGTTCGAAGTACGCACGAGTTAAGCGGGGTTCTGTATTTACCTAGTCAGCTTGGCTCCTCTCTCTCGGCCACAGACACAGGCTGCCCATGGAGGGGGAACAGATAGGGGGGTGTTGAGGGGTTTGGGGGAGCCCAGGAGCAGATCTTGACGAGAAAGAACGAGTGGGGGTTTGATGTAAAGGGTGGAACCATTCGTTTCGGACGGGGTTGCATGCGGAGCGTCGGATAGGGAGGCCTGTTTGGGTAGGTGCAGGGAGCTGGGTTTAGGGTTGGAGTTGACGTCAAGCGGCTGAGGGGACGGACAAAGGGAGTGGGGGAGCGGGGGTGGGCTGTAGCCAGAACGGCGGTGGGGAGGGGACGGGCCGAGAGGCGTGGACTCGGGGCTGGGAGCGACGGGACGCATACTCGGAGGTGCTCGGGTGCATAAATGGTGGTGATTGAGCGAGTAGGAAGAGCAAGAGGAGGAGGAGGAGGAGGAAGAAGATGAGAAAGAGGGGTAAGGGGGTGGCGGCCTCTCCTCCTCAGGGGAGGGGTAGGCGTAACAGGAGTCCGACCAATTGGAAGATGCGTCATCCGAGCTGCAATGATAAAAATAAACGTTTCATGGGGAAGTGCGCTTGTCTGCAGAGTCTGAAATGCTGTTAAGTGGATGAATGCATTAGTTTCTAGACATAAGGAAAGTGAGATAGAGAGTAGGGATTTGTTTGCTACTTGGTGGCAACTGGATTTGTTTGAGGTTCTTGAAGACATTTTACCTCTCATGTGAGAGGCCTCTTTAGTTCCTAAACTGTCCGGGTTCTCTTCTACTCTTCCACACTGTATTTTAGCTTCATTCTGTGTCTGCTTTCATTGTCACCAGCATGTCCTTAGAGCCATGTTATTTATCCCTCCAGTTTCCAGTGCCTGTTCTCCTGTACACCTGTTACTACTTCACTCATACATCATGTACCAAATAGCATCCAGCTGACCAGTTTCCTAGCTCCCAGTTTACCCGTTTCATAGCTTCTGTTTGTTGGAATTACCTTTCTCCTCTTTCGTCTGCTCCCTGTTGTGTTTCTACCTCGTTTGGACGGAAATTCAACCGCTACATGTCTACATTTTATCCCTGCCTGGATTGTAACACGTGGATTCTGTACAAGCATGTTGCTCGAACAGAACATTTTAACTGCATCTGTAAGTCTAGCTGCATGTCTTGCACTTGGATCCTCTCTCCTCCTACTTAGTGTTATCATGCTCGACTTGTGACACTGAACTGAAGAAGCCCGAAGAGAAATTTAGTCCAGTTGCTACCAAATAGCACTTTTGGGAATACCATGACCTGGATGACTGAGAATCTGCGCAGACAGTGATTTGTTCCATTACGAGGGAAGAAATCAGGTAACTATTATTTTGTAAGGATGGAGAAGAAAGGGCTCCAAGGGGAATGGCACAAAAAATAAAACCTCTAAACTTAAATAAAATTGGAAAAATCAGTCACCTCATCCATTGCAGGGCCTTTCGACAATGGACTGTTATGCTGTTAATGATGTTTGGACTAATGGCAAAAACAAAAGAACATACGTAATTCATGCACATGCAGCACTGGACCATTTCTACTGAACTAAAAATGAACTTCTCTCAACTTTTCTTATGTAAAACCCAGCATAAAGAGAAGTGAAAATCTTCACTTGCACGGCATGTTATACAGTATCCCCACTCAGGCAGAAAATTAGCCTTGAACAACTCATGGCTCTAAAAATTCAAAGATGAAACATTTAGAACTTAAAGAGCAATCACAAAGTCTGAAATGACATGCTTTATCAGAGATGAGACAGTGGGGTTCACACAGAGGTGATGAGGATGATAACTTCGTGTGGGAGGAAACAGCAGCAGACAAGAAAACTGGGAGTAAGAGCAGACAACGCCGTTCTAGTGTCAGTTGCAGGGCGCAGCAGCACACGCAGTGAGGAGGAAGCAGCAGCAGGGTGGAGAGTGGTGAAACAGGAGGTCGGGGCAAGTTAGCCTTACCTGGCTCGGTCGCTGCTAGTGGGAGGAGGGGTGGGGGAGGGGGTGGCAGAGAATTCCCCAGGCTGCTCGGGGAGGAGAGAGTCAGTGGGCAGGACAGGGGCGTGCACGCTCGGTGGCGTGGAAGAGGTTTTACGCGAAGACGATGAGCCCCTGCGCGACACCCAAGTAGTGTCCATCACCCTGACACCCATGCTGCAGTGGGACAGAGATGCACAGCCAATCAAATCAAGGGAGGGCGTGTGATTGTGTGGTTCAGGGGCTTAAAAAGGATCAGCTACCCTCTCCTGTCATGTATGCCACTAGTGCACTGAAAAGCCCTGACACCGGATCAGCATTTAGGGTCGCTCTGCAGTCCACAAAATGCAAGACCAGAGAATAACAATTAATCTACACATTGTTTTGCCTAAATGGATATTTCTGTGTATGCAAATGCAAAATGCATCTACCAGCAGCATTAAAGCTCAAAACCAATCAACATATTACATTTTATTTCTTGAACCTGTTGTAGGTTTATGGGTGGGTTATATGCTGGACTGTTACTACTAAATAGTTTACTGTGAAGCGGTACATTAACATGAGAGCTCATCAAGCTAATCTATCAGTGCAAAAATGTGCAAAATGTTATCAAAAATGATTTGCATGTGTCACAAATGTCCAATAAACCAGCTGATTTGCTTCATACCAAAATATGATTGTGTATATGACTTAAAATATGAAATATATACAGTATTTGATGAATATTTGAATAATCAGCTTGTTCCACAATAATAAGACTATATCATGAATAAGTTTCCACTGTGGTACTGTGAGAAATACTCATAAGTAAAAATGATGTCTTTCGAGGTTTAAGTAAAATTTCAAAAAACACTGTCACCAATATGTACTTGTAAAAGTCTCAAAATACAAAGTACTAAATAGTCTTTAAATTGCACAGTCCCCAGTCTCATACTAAAGCCAAATTTTCTTGTTACAAGTGGGGAAAAGTGTCTGCATGGCAAGAATATTGTATTCAATGAACTGTTACTTAAATTTGTTTAAGGAATTGTACAGATTCTTGTACAAATTTAATTGTTTTAGAAAATGCTGCTGCATTGAAAATGCATTAAAAAAATCTGTGCACTGTCAGAATTGTTCACTTTATGCTTTAAAGATTACGAGGAAAAAAGACTTTAACAACTCACTTCCAGACTAAAATGTTACACTGCAAGATAACACATAAAATGTAAAGTAAAATAAATGTCCTGCAGTAAAAAGTACAGTATTTGCATGTTGCGACTAGTATACTTAATTTCCACAGCTGGTTTAGAGGTGTTGCTAGGTGCACTTTGGATAGTGGTTTCATCCTGCTTCCAGTCTTAATGCTAAGATTTCATCGACCAACCAAGTGTATTCCTGAAAATGTCAAACTATTCCTTTAAAATAGTAAGACAACAGGAACTAATTTAACTAAGTAGTCAGTTAAGACTAAGCAAGCAGAACAGCCTTGTCCAGTGCCAGAAACTGCTGTAGAGATGCTACTTATGTAAACACAGAGAGAAAGGCCTGCTTTGTTCATGTCACCCATTTGTCTTCCCCTCTCACCCTGCTGGGAACATTGAACTAAAGGAGTCCAAGTGTATCACAAATGACTGGAGCATTAAATACACACACATACTGTATGACAAATGACAGTTTCTGTCAATGTGCAGATGATGAATAGACCAATGAGGGGATGATAAGAGAAAAATAAACTCTACTTTACCTTTGTATCTTCCTAATGCTGCATTGTTAAAACAGAGACAAGCACAATGAGGTCAGGAGTAAAGATCATGGACAGCAGAAACCTCCCCGGGCTCATTAACAGCATCGTTATCAAAGCCGCGGTGGAAATTTGGCAGGATAAACCTTTTAAGACAAGAGCCAAGACGGAGGAGCAGCAGAGTGAAATGGGGAGGCTGCTTTGACAGGGGGGCTGCAAGGGATGAGAGTCACGCTGAGTGTAATGAGGGGAGCGATCTGAGGGGTGAGATGTGCTCTCCCTGAAGCCCTTCAACCAAGTCAAAACCCAGAGAGAAAATGTTTGCTCCATTTATTCCTAATTAGGTCAAACTTTCCCTGAGTGGTAGAAGAAAAAGAAAATTCAAGGAAAATCAGTTTGTTGCAGCTGCAGTGATTCTTTAATACGTGTGGTTACTTTGCAGTGGTGGAATTTTAGTACAGTTTGTCTACATGCACAGTGAGAATTTTGCACTGATGACACCTAAAATATTATGACGCAAGAGCAATATTACAAAAATGTGATACTTAAAATTCTGAGATTAAAGTCAGAATTATCTGTGAATAAATATGAAATGTTTTGTGTGTGTATATATATCTATATATATATATATATATATAAATCAACTGCACTGGTGTTGTGGTAACCAACACATATTAATAAATGAATTTATTTAACTTATTCCAACAATATACTGACTTTATTCTTACAATATTTATAAGATAAAGTTGGAATATTGTTAGAATAAATATGATCTTATTCTGCAGTATATGGCCACTCCTTTTGTGTACTTTTGGCGGTGGGTGTTTTTCAGTTGTTTGGCTGCACATACTGTACTCACAGATACTACCGTGTCTCTAGTTTCCACCAACTGTGATGCTACAGGTGCAGGTATTACTCTGCAATAATGGTGAACAAATTAATTTAAATGTAGCAAATATTAATTTTCAATTTTTGCTCCAATATTTTGACATTTTATTGCTTTTTTGTTTTGCTGTACCAGTAAACATTTAAAATCTTTACACTTTCCCACGGATAATTGGGAGACAGCTACATGATGGTGCTACAGGTATTTAGTGAGAATCAAACCACCAGTGACAAACATGCATACTAAATGGGACATTTTATAGCGGAATAATCAACTTGTCACTGCTCTCTCACTGTTTTACTACACTGAAAATGCTCTTCGGACTGTACGTAACCTTGCACACATTGCTCTCTCCAGTCTGCCTATAAATTATTCTCACTGGCCAGATTAATGTAGAGAGTAAGTGCAGCGTATGTCCTTCAGCCGGTAGAGAATGATGTGTGTGATGATGTAATGTTCATTTACTCTTCATATTATGGGGCACGGATCTCCAGAGAGGGCACCAGAGCTGCCAGAAAACTGCTACTTTACAACCTCGTATACACCAAACTCAACAACCTTTTGTACATAAAACACAGCATAACCGCTCTTTCAAAGCCCCCGTTGCGGTTCTTAGGAGTGTTCACTGTGTGTTTCTGTTGAAAGCTGAGCTCTATTGATCAGACACAGCACATACTCGGTCCAGCTTTAATTAGCCAAGCTACTTGTGGTCCCAGGGCTGCAGAAAGCTCAGACTACCCGCAAGCCCTGATAAGACCAAGGGTGTATTAAAGCATTAGAGCAAGAGACAGAGACAGACAGAGAAGGAAAGCGACCGACTGGTTTTGAGCTAATCCTCTTCCACAGCTTGAGGATTGTCAGATTCCTCATTTCAAAGACTAAATGTCATCTCTCTCTCTCTCTCTGTGTCTGACTCCCTCCTTCATTTTCTGTCTTTTTCCACATTTCAAACACTCTCTCAGGGCTGCATAAAAAGACAAAGAGTGATACCGTATCGTTTCTGTGCAGCTCATAGTAAAACTGAGCTTTTCACTGAGGTCACCTCTCACATGAAACTTGTGTAATCAGTGGGGAATTCTACTCTTACTTCACGCGTCTGCCTCCATCAGAAGGCAGTCATGTAGAAACGTTACTCAAAGTGGCCTTGGCTAGAAACAAATGCATGTCAGCTCAGTTGTCAGTTAAGATCCACCCTGCTCTGAATGAGGCTGTGAAGACACCACAGAAGTAGAGATAACCTCTGATGATTCAGAGGCAGAGTGACTTGATTGTGAGCGTAATCACTGGGAGGTTTTAGATAAGTGGACTTATTCAAGACCAGCTTCTCTCCAATGTGTAGAAAGATCGTCGGAGGAGTTTTTTTCTGGATTGTCATTCTTTCCCATGATGCTCACTGGATGTGGACAAGCACTGTAGAAGTGGAGCAGCTACACAGGTGTCTGTTGCTCATGTAGAAAACATTTTCTCCATATGTCATGTTGCATGACTCATAGTTCGAGAAGTTCTGCGACTTGGTTGGGGAAGACACTGTTCTAGCTGAATCATCAGCACAAAACATGAACAACTATATTAGAAAATTCTGAAATTAGATGCCAATCCCTCATATGGAAATTTTGTAGAATCAACCAACATTTTCTCATCAACATAACAAATATCTAAGTTTTAGATTTTCAAATTAAGATTATGAGTTTTCACTGTCAGAATTTATAAACAAACATTACTGTGACTTTAAGCTTGAAATGAGTTTACTGAATTTAATTCTGTGAGTTCACTCAACTCAATATATGGCATTTTTAAACAAACAAAACTAGCATAGCAGACTTTCCAGCATTGTTTGAGACTCAAAACTCTTTATAGGCCTTTCTTTTTGTAGTTTGAGAATGTGTAACTGTAGCTTGAAACATTGTGTATTTAGTTATATATTTATTTTTACACAATAATAAGAATGTTAACCATGATAAAGGTGTTGGATTAGTGTTGAATTCAGTGCCCACCACCAGACATTTGGACTTCAAGGAATCTCAGCTGCTGACTTAGGGCAGATTTTTGTACAAAATGGCTCCAACAGCTGCAGCTGTACGTTCTTTATGTTGGAGACATAAATTACTCACTTGAGTAATGTGAAAGAAAATCTGGTGATTTCAAGTCAAAAATACTAATTTGAACTTGATTAGTTTACTGCACCCAACAAAGGTTTTATGTTAACGCAGCTGACACTATTTAATTTTACCTTTGTATAAATACAAAAGAATTTAAGGCATCAGGTTTCCACACAATTTTTGGGTTAAGAGTGTAAAACAAGTGTAAGTGTAAGATTATGTCATTGTGGTGAGTAGTTTAACATTATTGTTTGGCTTCTGGGTCAGTTTTGGATAAATTCGACATATAGTGATGTGTTTTGTTCGTGTGTTGTTTTGTGTGTGTTGAAATGTCAAATACATAACTTACATAATTATACACAACTTCATGTTTTCCTATATGAAATAATACCAAATTTGTAAATCCAAATAAACAAATAGTAAAGTAAAAATAGCACAAATTGTAAATAGTATCCAATATTTGGGTTTAAAAAAACAGTCTATGTTTTCAGTCTTCATTTTTAACCATAAGCTTATAATCATGAGGCATCAGAGGTGGCTAATCAGATTTTTGTGTGGGGTTGGTGCCACAGTGGGCCACATTGAAAATGTAAAGCAAGAGACATACGAGGGTCGTACCCGTCTTTCTTATAGAACTCCAGCATCATGTTGTCTGTGGCGACGCTGAGCGGCCGTCGACTCTGGTCGTTCTGTTTACGATCAGTCTGGTCCATGTCCGGAGACGGCATCGAGCTGTAGTTGGCGTTGTGATTGGTGTGGACGGGGCTTCCGTAATTACCTGTGAGGTTAAACTCGATTTCTGAAAAGGAGGAGACAGAGAAACAATTCAGTATCTCAGCTTGTGAAGAAGCCTTGGTGTATTTTTCTAAAGCCTTGCGATTTCCAAATAAAATTGACAAAGTGCTTCCTCACCTCCAGGGAAGAACCAGTCGGCGTGTTGGATGATGGGCTCGATGATGCCGACGATCTGCAGGGAAACTGCCGTCATCATCTCTGTGATGTTACTGCGGCGGACAGAGGAGACGGAGACTTTTTTATGGTGGGACGTAGAGGAGGAGAAACCGTCTGGATCATGAGGAATTTATGCTCAGGCAGCAACACATTTTCACGATATTACAGAAGCATTAAAATGAGAAAATTAAAAACATTTCAGAAATGTGGGCTATTAATACACTAATTAAAAGTTAGAGAGGGATAAAGAGTTTGTATGATTAACGAGATATAAAAGCAATGTCCTTCACCCTTTCTAAGACTGTTTAGTCATCACCATCACCTTGTGTTGGAACCTTGTACGTGCACTAAAATACTCCAATAAAAGTACAGGCTCTGCATTCAAAGGTATTATCAACAAAATGTGCTTAAATATGCAAAAGTAAAAGCACTCCCATCGTGTTATATATAAGATTATTATTCCTGATGCATTAATGTAAAGGAAAAGACATTTCAGTCTATAACTGAGTTATAAAAACCTTTACTGCAACACTGGAAGTTCTTTTATTTGATTTCTGCATTAAAATAATGAAAATATTTTAGTGAAAATAAAATCTGCATGAAAACAGGTTCAATTACTCCACACACCACTCTGACAGATTTCCCCCACACTTTTAAAAATATGACCTTAAAAGACTCAATTCCAGATTAAAAAGGTCTGATTACAGATTGACTACTACTGTCAAATAAATGTAGTGGAGCAAAAAATCTAATATGTATAAATGTGGTGGAGTGTTATATAAAGCAGTTTGAAGTTGAAATACTAAAGCAACCAACACGTACAGCATCTCAAAATTATAGACTGGATTCACATAGTTGCTTCCCACCACTGCTTGTTATGACTCGCAGCACGTTGAGCATCATCAATATTAGCAGTTCAACATTTCCATTGAGAAAAACTAAAGAAACAAACAGATCTTTCCTGTCTGCAGCACCCACCAAGTTACTGATGAAAGACTGATTTGCTTGATGAAATGTTGATGAAAACAATTACTGTAAAACTAAATAGAAGAGATAGTGAGTGTTACCTATTTTAAACTGGTTTCACTATTTAAACACAATATTGCTCTTGTCAAGTGGATATATTCATTTAGCACGTCTATGTTATCTTTTATTGTGGAGCTATTACCAAGTTCAATTTAATATTAGCAAGAATATACAGGCTTTTACTTTTGCCTTTCATTAAAATACACTGTAAAATATTCCAAAATATAATAATTCTTCTGGTTTGGCTTGAACATAAGCGTCTGCATTAATCTCCAGTAAGTCTGAAACTTCCTCATCTCTCCATTTTACCTCCGTCTCTGTTGCTGCTCTCCTCTGTGTTTATCTTTACTGGACTGTCAGGGGAGCGGGACCTCCCTTGATGCACTGAGCTCCTCTCCTCTCTCTATCCATTTATATGCCACTATTGCATGTCATTAACTTTGTGCTTCTTCCTCTCCGTATCATGGTACTCTTCTCTTCTTTCTCTCCTCTTTCCACTCCCCCCAACCAGTCGAGACAGATGAATGCCCACCCTAAGCTTGGTTCTGCTGGGAGTTTTTACTCTCCACTGTCTAGTGCTTGCTAAAGTGGGGATTTGTTGGGTTTTCCATATAATTGTAAAGTGCCATAAGATGATTATTGTTTTAAATTCGGTGCTACATAAAGTGAATTGAATAACGAGATGTTGACATGGACAGGTGATGACAGGCAATATGTGCATGTCCACAGAAAGAAACCATGAATTCCAGTCTGTACTGACAGGGATTGGATATGAATCAGATCGAGGACCACATATTAATTTGGAAAAATAAATAAATAAATACAAATCTGATCTGGTTTGTCCACACATCCCTGAATGAATCTGATATGAGTGACTTGGGGGCAAAAAGATGAAGCCCTAAAATCACTTTCACCCAACAATCCTGATGGGTTTGATCAGTACTGTGCCTGAAACGACACCTAACAGCAAATTAATAACTTAAAGCCAGCAGACTTAGAAGTCAAAATGCTAATTACAATAACTACAGTATCATTATATCTTACCCTTCATTATGTGTCCACAGCAGGTTGGGTCCAAGCACAATAGCAATGTTTCCAGGCGTCATCTTGTTCACATCCTGGTACTCAGTCAGTTTGGAGAGGAATTTGATCAAATACCTGTTAATACAGATGCAGCAAAAAGGTCAGTCAAAGAAAACATATAGTCATCTAAAGCGACAAATCATATGTGCTTTTGACTTCTGTAAGTTCCCAAGAGGACAATTTAAAAGTGAAGGCTGAAAAGAAGTGATCACAGAGGCCTGTATTTATTTAGCCATTTTAAAAAATGTATAGTTAGAGGACTGAGCTAAACACTTGCATAATATAGAGACGTAAGAGGTAGTACAACTCATGTAAAGTGAAAAATGTGCAAAAATAACAGAGGGATACTGGGCTGCACTTGTTAATCCAGGTCAGGAGACTTTTAGGTTTGTTTAAGGTCTATTTCCAACAATATATTTATGCTGTGCATAGTGTTACAAGTGTAGTTTGAACAAGATGTGCTTTCATCACGGTTTACCTTCATTAAGCTAACGATTATTAAAGCAAACTCTACAGGGTCATTCAGATCGGAAAGGGGCTAGAGATGTTCTGTGGTTCTGAAGGTGTGGTTATGAATCATCCTGAGTCCAACTACAGTTGAATGAACATCAGGCAGCTCCTCCCAGTGAGCAGCGATCAGCCGAACAGGTCTGACAGGTCTTCTCAAAGGAGCACCGTCTAAAAATACACCATAATTGTGCGACTCGATGATGACACTGACAAGTAATGCAGTATCACCCCCTTTTTTATTTTCTCTCTTCGCCTTCCCCGTCATACCTCTCCTCTTTGTCTCGTTTTATCATGACACAAACCCTTCGGTAAATATCCAACGCTCACCTAAATCCAGCAGCTAACAGAACAACACCTACAGCATATATAAGGCCTGTTTCTCAGCTCCATTTCACTCAAAGGTCAGTGTCTTTTTTCAGGCAGGTGTTGATTGTCTTTTTGCATTTTTATGTTTTATTCTCATAATTTTACAGTTTTAGTTCACTCCTATGGCTCTTGTAGCAAAGTTTTCAGTGGTAAACCTGCCCTGAACCAACTACGCACTACCCGCTCAGCACCAAACAGCAAACAGAGACAATTAGCAAGAGGCTGGTGAACATAGTGGAGCTTTTAAGCAGCTAAAGAGCCAGATGTGTCCTTCAGGAGTCGGTGGAGACCCAAAACACAGCTGAAGGAGGCAAAACAGAACTTAACGTGCATGTGTGTTCTGAGCCTCCAATTACACCAAGGACACTCAAATATAAAATGTACTTTCATATTTACATACAGAATATGTGGCTGACAGTGAGCAGACAGCTGATATTGCTGCAGCTGTTGCATGGATGTATGTGGTCAGTGCATCTGACTTTATTTGCCCTCAACAATGCCTGTAATATGGTTGATTTTATTCATCTCAGCATCTCAGCTAACTGAGTCACTTTGATTTAATTGTTTGAGTTTTTGGTAGGCTTTTATTTTGTAGATAGAGCAAGTACTACTGTGGATGGAGCACTGTGCCACCCAATCACTGTTGCACTTACGTAAATTATCTCATGAACCATCCTCCAAATGCAGCTGTAGCCAAATGACAACTGACAAGATAATTTCATTGACAATTAACTGATTAAGCCATGTGAAATAACATAACCCCAGAAGTGAAACGTGGAAGCAATGACTCACTTAAAGTTGTTGTTGTTGGCTGGGGGTAGTTTCTCACAGGCCATGAGGAGAGCCTGTAGTCTCTTGTCTTGATCTTGAATGCTGCAGGGTGACAGAAAAATATGCTGGAATTTCAGCACGATGCATTTAAAATGCAAAAATATGTCAGAGAAAACTGAGGTCAAACATGTATAAATGTTGACACGTCAAACGTTTCTACTGATGTAACAACATTATACTGAACAGATACACACTTGGAGGCCTGGATCCAGTCATTGTAGAGTTCAAAGGTCATTAATGGCTCAGGCAGCTCTCGTAGGTAGGACTTCAAAGCACCTGCAGGAACCAAGATAAAACCAATGTATAGTGTACAGCTGTATACAACATTGCTGCATGAGCCTGTAGTGTGGGAGACAAAGGAAGCTGATGTTTTCTGGAGAAAAAAAAAAAAAAAGACAAACACTTCAACAACTCAATATACTGTAGAATTAATGTGATGTATTATATGTAGTGTCTGATTCTGCCTCTGGCTTCTGTTGCAGTGGTTATTTCACATCTCAGTGGGAATAAAATACCACTGTGTAAGCTGAGGACAGTGGACTGCTGCAGGTCTGAATGAAGACTATACAATTCTGTCAACTCTGGATCTGATTATATATGTAAGTGAGTGTAATTTCCTGCATGTTACTGCATTGTTTGATATGATAGGTTCTATTGTATTATGTCTGTCTCGTTTACCAGTTTTGAGATAAATTATACTAAAAGTCAGTCTGGAGAGAAATTACCAACATGAATTCTCTAAACATGTGAAATTACAGTCTGTTGTAAAGACAGCAATGCTTGTTAAATCCTCTAATAGAGTCTGAAACCTCCGGTGCCTGATAGTTCTGATCATTTCTGTCACTTCATGCAGGAACTGATCCGGTGTGAGGAGTCGAAAAGTAAGCAGGGTTTGAACTTTTCTCTCTCTCTCTCTTTAGTGCTATTGGGTGTTATTCACCCAACTATTTGTCACTATTCCTGTGAACACTGCCACAAAAACAAACACTGCATCTCATCTCATTCAGAAAAGCTGCAGTTTTAAACACTTTCAAAAATCCTCTGACTCAAAAGGTTTTAACATCATTGACTCTTTCCTGTCCAAAGTCTTAGTACTTCATATGCTCCATCACAACCTGGTGGTTCTTTTGATGCTGGTTATTTAAATAGTTCAGAAACTAAAGAAAACATTTAGTGGTAGAACCTCACTCATTGAACTTCTTGGAGCTGTGAATTCTGGAGACAGACCCTGTAGAGATTTTTAAAACCCGTCCGTTTTCTCCTGACTTTGGCCCCAATTTGCCAAGTAAACATTCAGTTTTGACCACTAGTTGCCTCATTTTGATTATTGGTGGTGCTTTAACTTCTATTAATTCTTGTATGGATTATAAAAGTATAAAAGGTATTTTATGAACAATCAGTTGTGCAGATGAGGCGTGGAACAAAAACATCAGGTGGTGAAGGTGGAGCTGACTTTAGGTAGTTAATCCATAATACAGTTCTTAATAATTTATTAGATAATAATATGATTATTAAGAATCTCAATCAGAAAAAAAACCTAACTGTAACTAAAGCTGTGGAGTAAAAGTACAATATTTCCCTACTAATTGTAATATAGTAAAAGTACTGGAGTTTCCCCATTGTTACTTAAAGTACCAGTACCTCAAATTTCTACTTAAGTACTTGAGTAAATACCTACCAAAAGTGCCTGCTAGCAAACCGCTACTGTATGCTCACTAACAGCAAGTACATGCACCGCCAAGGTGATATTATAGTTGATAAAATTTCTGATTGTATTTTTTTCTAGAGCAGTGACTACATTTGAGTCACCTGAAGGTGTCTCCTCTGCATGCTAGAAGGAAAAACACTATTAGAGCAAAACAAGCGTTGTTCCTGTTCCAAGTATAAAAAGCTGTCATTTTGGACGTATATAGTTTTTATCTGACAACAGCATTATGCAGGAGTCAGCTCCAGCTAAAAGAAAATAAAAAAGATCAATAACGGCATCATAAGAGCTTGAAAGCTCTTCTTTCTTTTGTAGTCTATCACCGGTCTGGTTTATTAGCAAAGTCAGTGACAGCAACAAAAAGACAGATTCCGCTTTTTGCTGCAGAAGATGAAGAACCTGTCTGACAGTAATCCCTGTTATATTTGGAATTTATCACTGGACATTTTTCAGATAGTTTATTGAATATCTCTACTAAGGAAGCCATACAGCAGGGAAGCAAAATGGACTAAAAACATTTTGCTTTTCTTTCTGCAGACTCTCTTGTGGCAGCTGGAAATGCGAACAGAATTCAAATCTAGTCCGCAGTAATATTTTAACTCTCATGTGTGGCTCTCGTAAGACTTTAGAGTGAAATTCACAGCTGAGGCTGACGAACGACAGCAGCAGAATTATTAATATGTGCAGGAGAAATAAACACTAACAGCTCATTATTTGGCAGCGTAATTATGTTGCTTCTTTCCAAAGCCGTTTTTTTACATGTAGGACAAGACGTGTATCAGAAGCACATAGGAAATAAAGGGAACATGCCAGAAACGTACAGAAACTGCGCAATGCATAAATCTGCACATGTACGATTCACATTCTCAAAGATGGTTAAAAGAGTCGGTTCAGTCAGGAGAGGCTACTTTTACATATGATGATCAAGGCTCACCTGCGATGGCGTGTGGGTCCGCAGAGTACTCCTGCACGTCTAACACCCCGCAGTCTAAAGATGCCTTCAGCTTCTTGAGTTTGGAGGCTGAGGGAGCGATTCTGAACAAACCCTGAGACACAAAACATGACGACAGTCAGAAAGTGAAAACGAGCTATTATTTGTGAAAAATCTTCAGAGTAAAGAGGGATAACTGACGACTGATAGTACTCTGATATTTTACTTAACTAAAAGGTGTAATATCACAGTGTATAAATACCTTCTTACAGTACAGCATTCAAAATATTGCTCAACTAAAAGTACTTGTTATTTAAAAATTACATGTACAGATTAAATCACTGGATTTTATTTGAAGCATGAATGTGTACGTACATTTAAGAGGGAGAACATGATGGAGTTTGTTGGGGCTGTACACACCTTATAAACATGAAAAAGTACCACACAGTATTTTGTTTCTACTTCTTCTGTATTTCTACATGTTAATGACAATTTTTCAATCTGAGTAAAACAATTTGTAGTAAGACTTGTCAGTAATGGTCACACAGTATGACATTAAACAAGATCACGTGTGTACAAAAAAGCATCAACATGTTGGGACATGTTTAATTTATTTATCTGTGGTTTGAAAAACTGTCCTAAATTTCTAGCTTGAACTATTTGCCAAGCTGTAAAGTGCTACCACTTCATTCATCAGGAAAAAGTCCTTTTGTGTTTCCTTTAAGAGCAATAATATAAGTTACATCTAACTTCTGAATAAATGGTCTCTGAAACCAGGAATTAAGTATTAAATTAACTGCATTTTATACAAATTTATTCTGCCCCATATTGCACAACGTCATCAAAAATGTGCAACAAGCATCACCTTAATACTGTATTTTCTGTTCTTGTCAATTGTTGAGAAGTTAAAGCTGCACTGGTTCCAGTGAACAGCTCATCGGCTCAACAGAAAAACTGGGGCATTTCCTTCCATCACGCTTTAATTAAACAGTCGAGGTTTATTTGTTTCAGCCCTAAAGCAAACTGCAGCCTGGACCTCACTAAATACAATTTCCCTTCAGTATTTAAGAATGACTTCATCTCAACAGCACACTTCTCACTAGTGAATTTGTTTCCTGTGTGTGTGTGTGTGTGTGTGTTGTAAACGCATGTAAACAGGTCCAGTGTGTATGCGGCGTCTGACCTCCTCCTGCATGCCGCACTCCAGCAGCATGGTGACACAGGCCTCGATAGGAAAGGCAATATCTCTCCCGCTGAGCGCTAAGTGCTCCTCTAATGGCTTCCCATAGCACGGTTTCTCCACCCAGGTCTCTGTCAAACACACAGACACACACACACCGTTACACACTCGTATACAAAACGCAGCACGGCTCTGCTTCTGGGAAGCTGTTACATGCTCAGTACGTTTGATTGAGCTATTCAGTGTTAGAACACACTGTTATTTAGTGTTGTTAAAATGATGCTGGTTGAAATTTGTCTGTGCAGTTCTCGCAGGTTTGAAGGGGACTCCTTCTAACATAATGAAGGAGGTGGTTATGTTGACCCTGTGGACATAGGCACATACAAAAGATTTCAACGTGTATAATCATAAGTCTGCTATAAAAATTAAAAAATAAGATTTATTAAAAAGCAGTTTTTCAGGAAAGTGAGATCTATAGTTTATCATTGTATAAGCTGTTGTCTAAATTCTCATTTTAATGTCAAATTAAATGTCAGATTTTCTGGCTCCACTGATCTTTAAATAACATTTTTAGTTGAGTATATGCCTCAAAATGTGGCCTTAGTTGTTTACAAGCAATAATTAACACACACATGCCAATTAACACACCTAGGAGAATTATTAAGTGAACTACAGCAGAGCTTAATGGGGTTAGAGAGGGGACACAGTCACTAAAAAATGACTACATGATGATTGTGTGTCTTTGTGCGCCAGACTCAAACTCACCCCGATGAGCTTTGATCTGGGGCAGAACACTCTGGAGCAGCTCTAATGACTTCCTGTGATACTCTGCCTGGGCTTCTATCAGCTACACAGAGACACACAAAGAGAGACCAGAGAGTCCAGAGTGAGGGACAAACAAAATAGTTCTGTCTCTTGGCTCATGCCACAGTGTGGAGAGGTGCTGTTGTACTTACTGTCTGGAAGTAGCTTGCATAGTCAATTTCTTTGGCCACAAAACTGTACATGTCTGCTGATAACTGATCCTGGAAAAGAAGAAAATATGTTGAGAGGTCACAAATATGTTTAACACACAGACATTTGGATTTTTAAGAGCAGTAAAAACACAAGTGTAATTTATTTCATTATTATGATGGCTGAAAGTTCTCTGATTTTGGAGAATATTTCAATACTGGGAATATTAAGTAGTACATTCATTTAAATTCATCATCCTTCTGCAGGACTGCTTCATGTTTAAAATCACATTTTGCACAAACAAAAAAAACAGAGTTAAGTGCATTAAGTAAAACACACTCATTATGCAAAAGCCGTGTTCAAACTGCCTTAAGTCTGTATTTATCAAATAAAATGTTTTACTCCCTTATAAATTTTAATTCTCATTACTCTTGCATCTGTTTTATTTAAATCAATTTGATTCTTTTTCATTATTTCTCACCTTTTATATTTTATTTGTGCCAAATTGTTTATTTTTCTGTTCACTTTGAAATGCATGTGCAGTAGAAACCTGCTGTCTATGTTCACCAGCTTGTTGCTAGAGTATAACTTCATCATCTGCTGTTGATGAAAACAAACTATTAATTCACTGTGAGTAAAGGCAATTACTGACTCGACAGATCTCCATGCGGTTGGCTGCATCCTCCATCTCTTCCCTGACGTGGTCGGCCTTTGCTCCTGTTGACTGCAGGTTGCTGGACAGTCCTGAAGACTTTGTAGACTGATAATACCTGAGAACAGAGCATTGCTTTTTCAGTATAACTATGAAATGCGCACGTGAACACAACGTGATAAACTAATATTTTATTTGCCTTTAGCATCTTCAGAGTTTTGTTCCTGGGAGAAAATGACTCACAGCTGAACCTGACAGCTACTTTCACAAAAGGACTCATGACAAAAAAAGTGACTGAATTACTTAAGTCTTTGGCCGACTAAATGTTATCTATACATCCTCATTCATTCAACATAAGCCATTTTTTCCGTCATATTATCTCTGTCAGACTCTCCTCTTCCTTCTCTCCGTCAGACTTTCTGTCTGAGTTGTGTGTCTGAACAGTCTGAGTGGAGATAATATGCAGCGCTGCCAGAGGAGCTCAGCACACAGCAGGATGATGGGAAAAATTGTCTCAGATTTAGGTCACTAAAAAAAACCCAGAGCTGACAGACTGGACTGCAAATCACATTTCTCCATGTCTCTGCCCATAACGGCCCTGAAATGACAGTGAATCAGCAAAGAGGAGTGTGTGGCGACTGTATGTTTCAGTGCTCAGAAAATGGCTTCTGATTGGACAAGAGAAAGAATTCTGCTAAATCTGGCACGAGGAGAAGAGGTCACCAAGAGGTCTTCAGACGTTTAAAAATATAATTTTATTTATCGCTGAGAGATGGTGAATTAACACGACAAAAACAGGTCAGAGTCTTATGTCATGAAGTGAAGGATGCACAGACTTCTGCAGTTTTTGAGACACAACGACACATGGTTTCATCTTTCATTATGGGCACGTTATTATTTGTGCAATCAAATTTGCATTAAAAACAATTATCAAGACATCATTAAAGAGAGACTCCACCAAATTAGCAAAAGTTCCTCAGCCAGTGAAGAACTTAAGACTGGGCTTGGAGATCATGGTTTTAGCTAAGCTAATGGTGTTGCTCCAGGGATGATAATGCTGGTCTGTTAGTCCACTATTTTAGCCCAGGACTGAAACATTTCAACAACATTCAGGTCATGGGTAGGGGTTTGAATGCCGAGTTTCTGTTTCTGTGCAGGTGCATTCTGTGTCGTGTAGCTACTGGCTGTGAAAACAAATCTCACCTTTGGACAATAAAAGCTTATCCATCTATCTCTCTGATGGCATGATGTTGACTCTTCTTAACAGAAAGATCATGTTAAATACTGGGTGTATCAAGATTTAAAGACATGGACAAGGAAAGTATGATGAAAATACACTAGTCAGTTGCATTATGGGAAGTGTAGGATGCTGCATTTTTGGAGCTTGACTTCTTGTATGGACTAAAGTCAGCATATCCAAATCTCTGCTGCTTTGACTTTGACCATTT